>PVJX010031089.1:0-21480 GCA_004027295.1 Dolichotis patagonum
CTTCCCGTCTCTGGGGGGTGACTGTGATCCTGCCTGCGTGTGGGCTGAGAATCAGACATCTCATGTCGTCCTATCCCCCACCCCGTGTCCCCCTCCCCCTCCCCTCTGCCTAGCAAGTGGGAACCAGTGAACTACACATCTTGTGAAAAGATTGGCTATGTTATTTAGTATGAGCTCTCCATATGCAAGGATAAGGACAACCATTTGGAAGAAAACAAGAGACAATATGACAGATAGTGAAGATCTCTGGTTGTCTAGCTTTGAAATTTATGCTTTCTTATGTCCCATTCTGTTCTGTTTCGTTGTGTTTAATTTTACTCCCTTTTAAAATAAAAAAAAATTAAAAAAAAAACTAATATTTTATGTCATAAAACCTGGATTATCTGGGTAACTAAGTGAAGAAGATAAACACTATCTGTTTCCAAGACTTACGGCAAAGCTATGTTAATTAAATTTTACAGTATTAGTATAAAGATAGAGAAATGGAATAGAGAGCTGAGAGTAGGTCCATACAAGCACAAAGATACACTTTTTGGCAAAGGAACCAAGATAGTTTAATGGAGAAAGGGTAATATTTTCAACAGATGGTACTGGAATATTTGCATTTCCACATGCAAACAAACAAACAAACAAAAACTACTTTGAGCCATACCCCTCACCATAAAATTACCTCAAAATCAATAAGTTTAATGTAAAAACCTAAAACTGTAGATCTTCTAGAAAAAATATAGAAGAAAATTTTTGAAGTTTGGTTTTGGATTAGACAAATATTTCTTAAGTGCAGTATCAAAGGCGTAATCCTTAAAAAAAAGAAAACCAATAAAATGCTGTTTTTAAAAGAACAAAAAGACACTCAGAATCAGAGAAAGTATTTGCAAGTCATATATCTGAAATAGTACTTGTATTCTGAATAATATTAAGAAAACAACTCAATATTTAAAAAAAAGAGGCAAGAGTTTGAACATAGAGACTTATATATAGTGAATGAGTACATAAAAGATGCCTAATACAATTAATTGTCATGTAAATACAAATTAAAACCACAATGAGATACTGCTCATTCAGCTACAGTGAAAATAACAAGTGGCAGAGAGAATGTGGAACTGGAATTCTTACTCATCCCTGGTGGAAATTTAGTGGCCCAGCCATGATGGGAAAAACTTAGCCATTTTTAAACAATTAAACACAGACATAGTGCATTATCTACTCATTCCTCTCCTTTTACTCAGGAGAAATGAAAACATATACATACAAAGACTTGTGCACAAATGTTCATAGCAGTTTTATTTGCAATAAAACTGGAAACAATCTAAATTCTCCACTGACACACTTATGACTTAACAAATTGAAGCATCATAACTTCAGAAATAACAGATATATGCAGAAATCTGGGTGCATCTCAAAGTAACTATGCTGAGTAGAAGAACACCAACAATGAAAGACTGTATATTGTATACCTCCATTCATATAAAATTCTACAAATGGAAACTAATACATGGCTGTAACTAACATGTAACAGATCAGTTCCTGGACTGGAGGAGAGGAGGTAGGAGGGTTAAAAGAAACAAGAAGAATGTTTGCAGAAGAGATGATCCTTATCTAGTTCATGTTTCAGTTTTATAGAGTATGCGGGTATCAAAGTTTACACACATTTAAAAATATTAGTGTGGCAAGAATACTTAACAGGATTCACATCTAAAAAGTTTGTAATGTATAATACATTATTGTTGAATATTAAATAATTTTCATACACTTTAAATAGGTGCCATTTGTTTCAGTTAAGTCATATCTCAATAAAGCTCTCCAAAGTAAAAAATTACAAAAATTAGTCTATTCTTGCTTAAATAGTTCATCAGCTAAACAGAAGTAGCATTTTATATGGTGACGACCTTTGTTGTATATTTATTTCTTTTGATTTTATGCTACCTCAAAAGAAAATTAGCAGTAACCTATATTAAAACAAGGTTGCATAAAATTTTACAAGGCCAATTGTTTTAAAAATCAATAATCAGAAAGTATATTCAGTAGTTGGTAGATTTGTCTTAAGTATCCTGACCTACTTCTATCACATTTCTAAGGCCGTTCTAATTGTTAAAAAAAGAAAATATGATAAAGGACCCTGGCAAAAATAGGTATTCTTATGAATAAAGATGCATCTGCCACACTTTAGCTCTTTTAATATCAGAGCATCAGTTTCTGGAGCTTTGTTGGTCCCACTGGCCTTTCCTCTCTAAAGGTCAAGGGCACTGCAGGTTCTGTGAAGACAAAGCTGCAATTCAACAAGCTGGTCCTGGGTTTGGGTCACGATCTGTACTTACCACTATTAATTACTTTACAAAGGTTACAGGTAGGTAAATATGCTTCAAGATCAATAAAATAGAGAATTTTACAGAACATCCCACTGGTTTCACATATTAAAACTGCTAACAGTTAAATGTATTGTAGAAGATGAAAATGTTAGAATTGTTAAAACGAGATATTCATGGCATGTCTAAATGAGAATAGATGTTTTTCAGGTAACTTACAGAGAAGATGCTTTAACTTTTTTTTCTGTTTTGTTTTGTCATAGTAGGAACTGGGAATTGAACCCAGGGCCTTCACACCAAACTGTATACTCAGTCAGTCTCTCTCTCTCTCTCTCTCTCTTTCTTATTTCTTTCTTTCTCTTTCTTTTTCCTTTTTTCTTTTTTTAAATTTTGAGACAGGGTCTCACTAAACTGCTAATTTGCCCAGGTTAGGCTCAAACTTACAGTCTTCCTGCCTCAGTTTCCAACACTGTTAGGGTCACAGGTGCTTGCCACCATGCTCACCTCATAACTTGATTTTGCAATCTATTTTATTGTAACTCTGCCTTAAAAACAAGGGCTGAAAGTAAAGCAACTATTCAGAATTTTTAGGAATGTGATTTTAATAGTCACTTTATTATTCTGGTTTACAGAGGTTGCTGTATATTTTATATTCAGATTTCTAATCTTTGAAGGAAATGAGGTAATGTGGCTAAAATATGAAAATAAGGTCCTAGAATATTTTAAACAATTTTTAAAAAGAATAAAACAAAAGAAACTACTCTGATATTGACACTCTTTAGTTATAGTAATCAGCATGGTGTGCTACTGATGAAGGGAAAAATGGACAGATCAACAGGATAGAACAGAAGACCCAGAAATCAATGCACACTATGTCAACAGTTATTTCCTGGGGGCTGTAGGATGGCTCTGTGAAATGCTACTGCATGTAGAGCATATTTCTCTGTATTATTTCCTCTGTTATTTTTTACAATTGAACATGAATCTGTAATTATCTACAAGTAAGAAATTCAACTTTAAAAGTTCAATTAAAATAATAGAAAATGAAATGTAATGCTTGTCTAAATACAAAATGCAGAATTGTACAGTTTTTGTGGTTTTCATTATGACACGGAGTTATCATACACAAGGACTGTTTAGAAAGTCCAACCCTTAGAAATCTCATGGGTTAAGTGGGCTGTTAGTAGATGGGTGCTGACGAACACAGGAATTGTCTTGGGGATGCTATAAGAGTCCTGGCAATCAGTTACTCAAGGCCTTTTCGGGGTGGGAGGATGAGGTGTTCCCACGTGTACAGGTTCTCTGCAGGCCCTCTGAGCTGTGCTCACACACGTGGTAAGGAACACAGGTTCTACCACAGAGCTCCGAATGCTTATACTTCTGCTCAAGCCTGTTTCTTAATTTTGGAATGTGAAAATAAGGTCACCAGTGTGTGAGTTCAGCATGACACAACTGCAGCTACCTCAAGTCTTAATTGCTTCAAAATTTCCCTTATTTTCTCTATGCAAACTTTCCCAGGATACTATATGGGGTGTAATCAAAGAATCTGGTGAAAGCTTAAATTATTAGCGTGAAAGACATATCACCATTAATTCTCCCTCACTCTCCCACAGCTTTATTACATTGTCCTTACCACCTTCTAAAACAGCTCATAAAGTCCTCTTTCCTGAGTGTCTTTTGTTGTATTGTCATGGCTGCCTTTATGTCCTGAGTCCATTCAAAGCATTTCCCTTTCATGTTCACTTTGATGTTGAGGAAGAGCAAGAAGTTACACAGTACCAGACTTGGTGGATAAGGTGGACGTGGACACAGTATCATGTTTTTCCTTTTCATTAGATGGCACCTGAAAGCAATATTCATCATATTTTATCACATCTCATAAGACAAACTGTTAGAGTGGCATGGGGAACTTTACTACGGGATCTGGTACCAGGAATGCACCTGACACAGATATTAACTTAAGATGTCATGCTTAGATGAAGTCACTTTTGTCCTCACCATACATGTCTCCTGTTTCTGATCCAAACTGCAGAGATCCACTGGGTCTTGCTGCCACCAAAGGTCATGTTTCTGTCAACAAACAGCATTCGTGTGATCCTGGACTTGTTGTGTCACACTGGGGTCTGTTGTCATACACTGGGATCAGTGTGTTCCAGAGCAGCCAGAAATGCACAAAATTGGGACACAGCATTAACACATTTGCCTGAGATTATTTTTCACACTATTTAAGCAATGATCCAATCTAGGATGTTATAATAGAGGTGGTATTTGTAAAGGGTTGTCTTACTTTGAACTGTTCTACCCTGAAGTATGTCCTTTGTGTATCTCAGGAGAGATTAACATTGAGCACAATGGCACAAGAAGTTCCTACCTGGACGGCTGAGGCAGGATGATTGCTTGAGGTCACCTTGGATAAGATTTTGCTACTCCATCTTTAAAAGAAATTCCTTGTGGAAGACATTAATATCATAATAGTGAGCTGGTAAGTGCAATACATGAACTTTTCAAACATAGTTTCATATACTTTCAGAGCCATTAAAGAATACAAATTGATGGAAGTGTTTTGTAATATGCTTTTTCAAAGGAAAGTGATAAAAAGTACAGAAAAAAATCATTTTCTTTGGCATTTCAGTCCTACCACAGCTATCTGGCTTTTGTGTGATTTTCCTGAACAATGTAAGTCACTTCTCAATTTCCTTGCTTCTGACTTAGTTCTCACCTCCTACCTCTTCCTACCTTTCTAATCCATCATCCTAATCCATCACCTAATCCATCCCTTCCTAATCTATCATCCAAACTCTCCCAGACACATCTTCCTGGTGAGTCTTCACCCTCTGCCTGAAAAGCAGTCATTGGTGCCAACTGCCTAAGATACAAACCTAAACCTCGATGGACATTCAAGGGCCTCTGAAATCTGGACCCAACTTACAGTACCAGTCCCAAGCTTACCATTCCTAAATACACACCCTGTGCTCTCGGGGCCTCCATTTGTCAGACAAACTGTGCATTTTCTCATGAGGTCCTTCACCTGGAATGCCCATCTTGGTCTCCCCCTGGTTAATTATCTCATTTCCTCTCTGAAGCTGTCCTGTGCATCCTACACTGTTCCTCACTTCCTGTTGCTCCCGTGGGACTTTATGTGCCATAATAATTCCTAGTTACTGAGCACTCACTATGTACAGGCACTGTGCCTAACTAAGCATTTTACAGACGTGACCTCACTGAATCTTCCAGCAGCCCTATGAGGTAATGTGGCTTTTTCATGTTGTCTTTTCATTCTTCATTTTCATGTCTATCTCCTTATTAGAAGAGGCCAGTCTTGTGCATCCTATCTGAATCACTTCTTACTATAAAATATGATCAAATCAGTAGTTCAACAAATGTTTGCTGGAGTGAAAAAAATAAATACATTAGAGTACTTTATTTTTTTTTTCAAAAGGGGATGTGATAGTTTTTTTTTATTTAGAGAAAAAAAGCAAAACAGAAAAAAAGAGTAGAAATAATATAGAAATTAAAAAAAAGTACACTAATTGATAAATTACTTATTGTCTTCTTAGAAATAATTGTTCAAGTTACAAAATCAAAGTATAAAGAGTGGACAGACAGTCAAACAATGACAGTACAAACCATTCTACTCGATAAACCTACAAAAAGTAGTATGGTTATCTATCTTACACACTTAAGCATATATATAGTTATATTCTTTAGAGCACTTTCCTCCCCTTTCATTATTTAACTGTATTTTATTTTAAAAAGAGAAAAGTCAGAAAAGAACAAAAAGCAAAAGGCATAAACAACAACAGCAAACTCAAAACAATAACAATATAGGTTTTCAAAACAATGAAACAAATTTAACAACGGTTGTTATATTGCATATTTTTCTTTTTTTTCAAAGAAATGAAAGAAAATTAAAGAAAATAGAAAAAAAGCAGAAAAGAAGGGTAGAATAATACTGAATTAAAAAATTCTCATCATAGAATTAGAGTACTTTAAAAAGTAACTTATCAGAGAGGATTGGCTTTTCACACTTCCACACACTGAACACTGGTAATTGCTACTCTGCTCATCCAAATCTCCCTCTCCTTGCCTCTGGCCATGCTGTCTGAAATCCCAAGGCTCTCAAGAATCCCTGACCCCTGTTTTTAATGCTTACTGATCCAAATCAGATTAGAATTTTTCTTGTCTCTTGTTGTACCCATCTCCTCTATAATACTACACATCTTGGAAGAGAACCATTGTTCTAAAACACTAGTGTTAGCATATATTTCCCATGCTCAAAAGCCAGACATTTGCTTTCTCCTAAGCCTGAATTTCAGATATCCCCACAATCTGGCTCCAAGTTAATTTCTCCCACTACATTAATCTCTGTGGTCCAGTCTGTTAGACCCACATTGCCACCACTGTGCCTTTGTTCTTTCCTGTGGCCCTTTGCACACTCATCTTTCTCTATGCTGTTGCTAAAACTGTCTCTTCCCTGAGACTTTACTATAACACACCAGTCCTAACTGACCTCTTTTTCTGTCTGCATGCTTATTCCATTGACAGAGATCTTAGTAGAGACACTTTGAAATTTTTTATTTCTCTCCCATATTCCAAGAGAAATTAGCTCTTGGTGACATCAAGTTCAACTTTTTATAACTGCTCACCTTAAAAACAATTTCTTTTTTTGTCACCTTTCCACACAGGGTAAATTCTCTAAACTTATGCTTCTACCTTATTGGCCTGCTCTGGGAGCACAAGTAAGTGACCTGGAGCTGGAACCTGACCAGCCAGTCCAGTTGATTCTCTCCAGAGACAAAGGCTAAGTAGTTTCTTAGCAAGCCTGCCCTGGCTCCTAAGAAGAGGGAAGCTGGGAAACAGAGGACTTTTGTCCATTTCTAGTGGTGTTCTGATGAGTTTGCCCTGCAGAGACCTACTTGTTTGCATGAGCAAAAAGAAGGTTCCAAGTAATGCTGCTTTAGGCACTGGCACAAACATAAATGTGACTGTGATTGGCATACGATTTTTCTTTCACAGCTGGGGAGTCAGGGAGATCAGGAAGAGCAGGGCTACAGAAAATGCAAAATTAACCATGCATCTGAGTACAGGGGGCAAAATAAACCAAAAATCTGCAGAGAAGCAGAGGATTTTTAATTTTTTTATTTTAAAGAGAATAAAAAAAACAGAACAAATCATAACAGAACAATGCAAGCAACACAGGACTTCAAAACAAGACAACAGGAAATCAACAGTGGCTACCATAATATCTCTTGTATTCTTCAAAATAGTTGTCCATATCTTCACACATAATAAATTCAAACAAAACAGAACAGCATAAAATCAATCAAAACAAAAGAATAAAAGCATTATGGGACTTCCAAACAAGAAAATAGGAAATCAACAATAGCTACCATAATGTCTCCTGTTCTCTTCAAAATAGCTGTCCATACACTCAAACATACTAAGATCAAATAATAGACAACAGACTAAAACCAATCAAAACAAAAGAATGAAGGCATTACAGGACTTCAAAACTAGATAATAGGAAATGAACAATAGTTACTATAATGTCGCGTTTTCTTCAAAACTGTCATCCATACTATCACACATAATAAAATCAAATAAAACACAACCAATCAAAACAAAAGAATGAAAGCATTATATGACTTCCAAACAACCTTTCCTTCTTAGGTGTTTCCTCCCCTCGCACTTTCATAATATCTATTGTGCTCTTTGGATCACACCAACTCCTGTTTTTTATGCTACGGTTCAGCCATGTGAGTTCAAACCATTTCGCTCATGAACATAATCTCTAGTTGCACCCAATTACCTAGAAGAGCCTTGACATTATCCTACTTTATAGATGGATAGCTTTCTATTGTATGAAAATACCATATCTTTCTTATTCATTCTGTGGTTGATGGGCAAGTTACACTTTCTTTGTTCTTTGTACTTGCCTCCTGTCGTGTGGAAAAATTGTTTTCTCTCCTTTGATTTTCAGTCTATGAATTTCAAGTTAAATGTGTTTATTGTATACAGTATATTGATGGATCTTGTTTCTTGATCCTCTCTCCCTGTGTTTCCTTTTATTGCTCAATTGAGGCCATCTACATTAATGGTTAGAACCAGCATATATTGGTTTGTCTCTGCCCTGCTATCCTGCCAAGCAGAGGTGTATGTGTGTGTGTGTGTGTGTGTGTGTGTGTGTGTGTGTGTAATAGACAGAGAGAGAGACACAGAGATACAGAGATAGAAACAAGGACAAACAGAGATTGCCTGGTTCCATTTAGCTTTCCTAATACTGGGTTTATGCTTTATAAAATCATCATTTTTTTCAATTAATTTGAAATAAACCTTCAATAAACATCTTTTTTGTTTTTAGCTCCAAGGCAAAAGAATTTGTGTTTTAATCATTCAATCCCTCAGGGCCAAGAAAAGTTTATAGAGAAACTTGCAATATCAGGTACTCTGTGGATGTTGAAAGGAGATTTAAAATTTATTTTTTTGAGTTAGGGGTCTCACTATGCTGTTCATGCTGACCTTGCACACCTGAGCTCAAGTGACCCTCCTGCTTCAATCTTCCAAGTAGCTAAGAATATAGGTTTCTGCCACCACTCCCAGATGCTCACTAGTTCTTATCCTTGGCTGCAAGCTTGCAACACCTGAGACCAACATATGCATCCCAGTGCAATTAAATTTAAACTGGGTTGGGTGGGAGTGTGTATGCTTTGATATTTTGCAAAGCTTCTCTAATGACTAAAGTGAAAGCAGGGTTTATCAAGATGGAGCTAGATGTTATAACCACACAACTTTGAGGGAGAGAAAGCTGGCAGCACACTAAGCCACTTCTATTGACTAACTCATCTATGTTGAATCATTTATCAGATTACAAGCCTGGGTAAAGATTTGGACACCAGAGTAAGATAAATAAATATAGCATTGGGGGTAGTAGAGAAAAGTTTACAAAAGAAAGCAAGGGTCAATCACTGAGTTTAACACATATTTCACCAACCAACAAATTATTAGAGTCCTAGGAGGAGTCCATAAATCAGTAGCTCATCAAGAGGGAAATAGGTCATTATGATTAATTTCACTCCAAAAATATGAAATTCTAATTAAAAGGATATGTTATAAAAATAATAGTTTGCTATGATCTTAGCATGAAAGTCAAGATAGAACAATATAGCACCCTAGAGAGGTCAGCGTAATTTCTAGGCCAGCATAATTTAGCAAGTAGCCCTAACCCAACGTCCAATTATTAGTGCTATATAATGATTTAATTAGGGATGTCACTATGAGGAGGCAGCATGAAATTCTAAGATTCATAAAATGTGTATTTTATGACTTTCTTCTGATCTCCCCACATCTTTATCAGAAATCAAATATGTCCACATCCTATTTTAAATGTTGTTGCTACCACACTTCTTAATATTTTCTTTTTTATATTGTGGCTATTTCATCTTTTACCTCCTATTAAGTTTAAGCTCCTTAAGATAAGCAGTATTGTAGTACTATGTTGATCTTTATATTCCTCATAAAAACCCTTCTTCAATTTAGAACAGTTTAGTTTTACTAATTTGTGTTATGCTGTATCAGATATAAGTATCAGGTACAAGTTTAACTACAAATAATGGTAAACTGTGATGGTGGCTTAAACTGTGTGTTTTTCTTATATAACAAGAAACCTGGAAATAAGTAGCATGATGGTAAGAAGCCAGTAGGAATACATATTCTTTTCATCTTATGCTTTTGTCAACCTTAGTGCCCAGTTTGTCATCTCACATTCACAAACTGGCTGCCATAGCTCTGGGAATTGCGTAGGTTCCAGACAAGGAGACAAATTCAAAAGACCAAAAGGAACATTCCAGCCCAGTTTATCCCTTTTAAAAGCTGTCCTGGAATCTCAGCCAGTAGCAGCTCATTGATCAGAATAAGACACATTTTTATCCCTGGACCAATACCGGGAAATGTCTAGGGAGAGAGGAATTAGGGATAAAGGTTGAGTCAGCCAGAAACATTGTACCACAGGATTTGATTATAATTAGAATTGAAAGGAATATTAAAAATTACTTGGCACTCATACTGAGATCTGAAAGATGAGAAAACCATGGCTCAGAAATATCTGAGATCCACAGGCAGGTAATGTTGGAGTAGAGTCTAAACTAAAATCCAATTATTAAAAGTCCTAGGCCATTGTGTTTTCTATATATCTGTATATGAATCATTAGGAGGACCTACTTTAGAAACTACAAGTCATTTCCAGAGAGAGGATTTAAAATATTGGAACTTTGCTTTAGAAGTCTCCAAAATAACTTTTCAAGTACCAAATGGGAAAATAGACATGACAGTACTCACTTAACTTGAAGGATGACAAAGTAGATTATTCAAAATTTCCATACACCATGTCTTTCATCAGTTGTCCCCTTGTTTTTTTTAATGTGAAAGACTTTTTAAAATTCCTAATGAACAAATTCAATAAACAGTGAAAATCCTGAAGTGTTCAAGGTCACTAGAAGCATAAGCTAAAAGGGTGTATCTCTTCTCTAAGCCCTTCCTGCAGGCCATGATGTGAGCAGTTTTCCCCTGCCACACCCTTCCACCAGGCTGTTCTTGCCTCAGAGCCAGGTGACTTTACTGAATCCTCAAAAAACTGAGCCACAATAAACTGCTACTCCTTTAGGCTGCAGCTAAGGTTGAATTTTTGTCCTAGTGAGAAAAAAGTGACTAAAACAGATTTTGGTACTGGGTAAGTGGGATCGTTAGCATGACTATACCTCTATGTGGATTAGGAGCTTTTGGAACTGGTTTACAGAAGAAATTTGGTAAGGTTTGGACATGCTAATTAAGCCTTAGAATGCTGTAAGTCAAGCTTGATGAAACATTATGGTTGAAGCTCAGAAAGCCAGAATACACATAGAAATGTAGAGAGTAAAGACCAGGCTCAGGAAATTTCAACTGGGAATGAGGACTCCACTGACAGTTAGATTTGAGACTGTGTTACTCTCTGGCAAAAAATTTGTCTACATTTTGCCCATGTCCTGAGACTTTATGGACTAACTAATATAGCAGAGGAAGTTTCAAGGCAACCCAATGTTGGAACTGTGGCATGATTCTGCTAGCAGGTTTTAGCCAGATCTACACTGAGAAAAAAAGAGCAAAACACTTACTGGAAAAGTCCAGTTTTGTCCAAAAAAAGAGAAAGCACATGAAAAATTAGGGCAAAGGAAACATTAATAATGAAAATACTAACATTAAAATGGAGCTAAATACTGTGCACCTGGTCAATAGGAAAGATGCCCTGAGGGCATCTCAGGTATAGGCAAGACCCCACACTTTATAGGATCAAAAATGTAAAAGTGAAAAAAATTCAGAAGAGAGTTCCAGTGAGTTGCACTCATCCAGGGAAAACTAGGAAAGAGTTTCCCAGAGTTCATTCATCCAGACACTTGGAGGCCTCTGCAACCACAATCTAAGGGTGTCTGTCTACTTCTTGAGCTGGTGGCAGACTTTGGCAACCTCCACATGATGCTGGTTTTACAAGTATACAAAATTCAAGAGTTGTGGAGTCAGTGAGGGTTCCATCCAGATTTCAGAAAAAGGCCTGCAAGCCCAGGCCATGTGGCCCGGAGAGTACAGACTGTATGAAAGTGAAGCTGAAAATGCAATGGAGATCCCAGGAAGTTGCAGATACCAGGAATGTGGAACATCTGCTGAGGAAAGCTGCAGTCAGTGAACAGAGCCCACCCAAGAAAGAGATCACGTAGGCAATGCCATAGGGAAAGAGCTACCCAAGGAATTTGTAGCTCACATCTCACCACAGTTCTCCCTAGGTGTTGGACACAGAACTACAAGATTTAATATTTGCCCTGTTGGTTTTCAGTCTTGCATTAGCCCAATTCCTTTATATCTCCCGTCCCTCCTTCTTGAAATGACAGTGTTTACCTTGTAGCATTGAATGTCAAAAGTAGTGAATTTTTTTTTTTTTTAAATTTTACAGTCTCACAACTAAGAGCTTTCTTTGCATCTCAGTGACTATGGGCTTAAACTTTTCAGTAATGCTGGAATGCTTAGGTCTTGGTGATTCGTAGAGATGTACTAAATGCATTTGGCACAATGAGATGGATGTAAGTCTTTTGGGAGCCAGGGCTGGGATATTATCATTTAAATCTAGAATATCCCCCAGAAGCCTCATGTGTTCAGAGGTGGGGCTTGTGGAGAGTGAATGGATCATGGTGGCATCATACAAGTAAGGAAGGCATTGCTGGAGTTAGATCAGTGGGGCTATAATCTCCCTCTCAGACTCCTCCCTTCTCTCTCCGCTTCCTGATTATCATGATGTGAGCAGATATTATCTGCCAAACCCTTCTGTCATGCTGCTCCTGCCTTAGACTATGGACTGAATCAGCTGACTATGGACTAAATCTTCCAAAAACTGTGAGCCAAAATAAATCTCTTCTCCTTCAACTTGTAGGTGTTGAGTATTTTGTTCCAGTGATGAGAGAGGGACTAAAATAATGTTGTGGATGTTCCCCCAGAGTTGCATATGCTCGTAAGTGGGGTTTTTGGAAGAGCATTGGACCATGGGAGTGCTCCAACTCACTTGATGTTAGGAGGTGGGAACTGGTTGAATAGGCAGGCCCTGGGGGTGGGACCTGGAAGGATCTACCTCCCTCCACAGCTCCTCCTTTCTCTCACTGCTTCCTGACTGCAACTCTCCTCCACCATGCCCTGCTGTCATGTCACCTCTGTGTCTAAGCCTGGCAAACATGAGCTAAAACTGTGAACCAAAATAAACCTCTCTTCCTTTAAATTGTGGGTGTAGGGTACTGCATCCTAGCAATGAGGAAAGTGACTAAGACAGATAGTTGGTATATTATTACAATTGACTTTTTCTTAGGAAGTTTTTTTTTATTATTGTTGCTATCAAATGACTTTAATCCTGACTCTTGACATACATACATACATACATACATGCATACATACATGGTGTTTTTGCTAAATGTATACCATCTAAAATCTTCCATGATTTTTCAGTTTCTCCAAATGGCCAGTTTAATCTGCTTAGGTAATATAGGCACATTGGAGGAGGGTTATTTTCATTTCAACCAAGTAGTGTTTTACAAGTACTGATTGTTACTTTTCCATAGCTATGATTTTTACCATTATGGGTGCTATGTACCATTTATACATTACCCTTTTGTGAAGAACTGTAAACGTTTCAGTTCCTCTACTCTGAGAGTTTACCATATGATTTGATAGGAAGAGAATCTTACAAGTTGGATATAAGCTGGATAATAGTAGAGGCTACCATGGTGCCATGAGAGGTATTTTAATACCTCTGTTATAGGCTATTAGTATGACAATGAGCTTTCATTATATTAGAAGCAAAGAGAATCAGTAAGCTATAGAAGCGTTCGTACAATGAGCACTAATGCTCCTCCAACCAGGGCTCACACTCTACACAGTGAGCCAGAGCATTTTGTTCCTTTGAGGTTCAGATCTCTCTGGACTGGGGATAAAAATTAGGAACCCCAGTTACTGGATTACAGCAAGCATGAAATGACATAAACAATATAGTTTTGCACAAATCATAAATGTTGAATAACTGGTAAGCATTACTAAGTTTGATAAATAGTAATTAAACAAGACAATTGATATGCACCTTTGAAATAGTATATCATATTAAAACACAGATCAATTATATTGCTATCATATTTAAATATATGTGGACCTGATTTGGGGGTGGGATTTATAGTTTTCAACAATGTCATTACTCTTACGTAATTAGCATATATAATTTTATGTCATTCATCCATTGTTGTGATGTGCAGCTACTTTAAATCATTCTCAAATTTATTCACAATAATCTTGCTACTGTCAGGAATATTGGTTTCAGTGAAAATTCTAGTTCATAAACTACCATTTTAAACAGAGGGAGATGTAATAAAGAGCTGTGTTATCATAAATTTTGTAACAACCCTACATAGTATTCCTAAGTCAACGTTAATCTGTTTGGGGTATGAAGTTTATCGGTTCTATTTCTGTTTCCATGGCAACATACACAATCACTGCATACACATTCTGCAGCTGGATAGGCAGGCAATCTCTGTTGAGACTTCAACTTGCAAAAAAAGCAATGTGAGTCACAGGCATTCTTTCTGGAGGTGGAATATCCTGCTTTTCTAGGATACCAATCTCAGGTGATGGTCAAAATGAGATTTTCAAATACAACTATTCCTCTAACTTTCTTATGGAACAACTAACATCTTACCCAAGGCACAAAGATACTTCTACTTAGAATTTAGGGTTAGGTTAAATGAAACACAATGGAAAACCATACTCTCAGGACCCGGTTCTCATTCATACCTTAAATGTTTCCTGTTTCTGAAGTAGAAATGATAAAAACACAATTCATATTTCTGAAAATAAAATTTGGGTGATGTGGAAAAAAGGCTATAGAAGTTACTGCAAAGAAAAACAGGGACCAAAGGAACTTTTGTAGCAGAAATCCCTAAAGATTGTTTCATGGCATCCTCAAACAGAGACTGCATGATCATTGAGCTCCTTCTCAACATAAGGGCATGTTCACACAAAACTGACAGAGCTCCTGAAAAGATACTTCCACCTTTTGTTATAGAAATTTTCAAACACACAAAAAACTGAATAATATGAACTTTTGTACTCACCTCACATTTACCAAATATTACTATTTTGACACTGGTTTCTCTGTATAACCACACAAATATTTTACCAGATTGTATTAAATCATATAATTGAACTACTAAATATCTACTATCTCCAATTAATATGGATGTTAAAAATATTAACAATTATGTTGTCCTCTGTAACACCTAAAAAATGAACAGTTTTAATTCTTTACTACCAGAAGTATGCTATTTTGAAGAATAATAATAGAGATTGATATTGTTATATATTATTTTAAAATCTTGTAGACAAATAACTCCCATGGAGATTTTTAAATATGTTCTTTTCCTCATAGATAATAAAATACTTTTTCAAAATTATTTTTGTTGTCTTGAGTTTTCCTCTTCTTTTTCTAGTAGTGGCATAAACTTACAGGTATTTCCTATTGTTTTATAATAAGATAAGGAGTCACCATTGAAGAAGGTACTTCACTTACCTGAAGTAACATGGCACCTTTGATTTGGCCTTCCTCTGTAGTTGGCCCAAAACAGTGCCATGAGGTTATCATCCCAGATGCCTGCAGCTGCTTCCAAAAAGTATATGTATGAGATCTACTCCATGAAAGGCCACTTCACGAAGACTTTCTCTTGGAATGATTCGTGTTCTTTGTGGAGTGCCCATCTTTCTTTGCCTGTCTCCTTAGCCACTTCTATGGGAGCCTTCTGATGCTGTTTTCCCTTGTTAATCTGTATTTGGCGTCTTTGCTTATTTCTTTGGTTCTATGAATGTGTTCATCTGTCTCGTATTTTAGTTTCCTCCATTTAAAACTGTTTTTTCTTGAATAGCTGCTTTTCTTTCCTAGTTGTCAAATTATTCACTATTTGTTAAATTTATTGATGGCAAAGCAATTTTCCCAATTCTTAATTTTAAAATAGATGTGAGAAGATGATAGACCTACATGTAAAATACAAAACTATAAAATTCCTAGGAGATAAAACAGGAGAAAACCTACATGACCCGAGTATGGCAATGACCTTTTAGCTACAACACCAAAGACTAGATGCATGAAAGAAATAATTGTTTAGCTGCCTTTCTGCTGATTAAAGTTTTCTCCTTCTTTAAGGAGCATGTCACAAAAATGGGAAGAGAATTCAAGGACTGGTAGGGGATGTTTGCAAAAGACAAATATGATAAAGGTCCTTTACCCAAAATACATAAAGAATTCTTAAAACTCAGCAACAAAGTAACAAGCAATCCAATTTAAATGGACCAAAGATCTTAACAGGTATGCACCAAAGGCAACATGCAGATGGCAAATAAACACCCAGGAATATGCTCCACATCATATGTCATTAGGGAAATACAAATGGAAACAACAGTAAGATGTCCCCTACACCTATTTAGTGTGGCAGAATCCAAAGCGCTGGTGTCACAAAGTGTTGGCAAGGGTGTGAGTGGCAGGAGTTCTCTTTCACTGCCAGTAGGATTGCACAATGGTGGGGCCAATTTGGAAGGTGGTAATTTCACTCAATCATTTTGAAGAAAATGAAATAAATTCTTACTGTAGAATCTAGAAATAATAATCCTTGATATTTACCAAAAAGAGCTGAAAATTTCTGTCCACACAGAAATCTGCACGTAGATGTCTACACAAGTTTTATCCACAATTGCCAGTTGCTAGAAGAAAAGAAGATGGCTGTTATGGCTGACTGGATAAACAGCATATGCTACCTCAGACAGTGGAA
The DNA here is from genome assembly GCA_004027295.1 of Dolichotis patagonum. NCBI lineage: Eukaryota > Metazoa > Chordata > Mammalia > Rodentia > Caviidae > Dolichotis > Dolichotis patagonum. Next base: position 16,676 of record PVJX010031089.1, read on the forward strand.
TAGTATTCAGCCCTAAACTTAGACTTATTCCAGTGGAAGCCTGACATTAACATCTTAAATCTAGAAAGCATCTTAGAAACTACAGAGCCTAAAAGTTTTTAACCACAGGGAACCCAAGACCAAGGAGGCCAGTTTCTTCTCAAGCTAGAAATGGAGTTAGATCTAGAGCTGAAGCACCTGCCTGCCAGCCTAGAATCGCCCTGCATTTATTTCCAGCAGTGAGGACGTGATACAGATGTAGAAATGGTGTGTACTCACTTTGTGTAGTGGCCACTGTAAGATGGCTTTCCAAGATGATGCCATGGCTGAAAAGGTGGAGCGTACCTTTGGAGGGTAGCTGCCATACAACTAAGGTGGAAGACTGGACAGGCTGCTGTGAACCTGTTGGCACGCAGCTGATGGGAAGTGTTAGGAAGTCCGAACACTTGCCAGGGAATCTCAAATAAGAAACACCTCCCTCAACAGAGCAGAAGTCAGGGGCCAGGACTATATCTCAGCGGCACAGGTCCCTGCCTGGCGAGCATAAGGTCCTGAGGTCAACTCCTGCTACTGGAGAAAAAAAAAGACAGCACTCAAGTTTGGATCTGTGACAACAACTATTTCTTCCACCTTAAATAATACAATGTGTGTTGGCTTCATATCCTACCACTGTTTCTGTTCTATTTTACTAACAAATTCTTGAAAGTATGCCACTAGAATTGTTTTAAAATGAAGTATAAATGGACACACATGCCACCTTCTTGTGGGAAAGGCCTTTGATAAGGATGAGGAGGAAGACAATGACACACTGGTCCTAGTCCCTGTGCCTTTTGCTCTCCAGAAGCAACTTGAGAAATGTATTTTGGGTTTTCAGCCTCAAAATGGATAAGCCACATTTTAAAGCCTTACTTTTACTTATGGGCTATTTCTCTCAAATATTTTAAAATTAACTTTATATTTCTGTTTAAAGTAATTCCCTCTTATGAAACAATTTCATGAGTCTATAATCAATAATTCACGGTAGCTTTTCAGTAGATTGAAAGCAGGCCAATTGCTGAAAAACCGCTGCCCTTCATTCTGTGTTTCCAATGAGAAACATAAATATTAGAAATGTCACATTGGTGAGGCTACTAACAACCCTAAATTGTAGGGAGTTTCCTCTGTAGGGGAAAAGAGGATGATAAAACACATTCTCTGAGATGGCTTCATAGTTTAAGCAAACAGCAGAGCCAGAAAATGTCCCACCCAGCAGGAAATGGTAAGAACAGCTTTAAAATATTCCAGAAAAAACAGAATATTGCAAAAGGGAGAAAGGGAAAAAAACCAACCCACTACATCAATTGAATTTTCACTAAGTCTATCAAAGACTTTAGCTAGAAAAACACAATACTAGGGACTCTAAAATTCTTAGGCAGTATTATAAAATGCAACCCCAAGGGAGGAAAATGGATGCTAATATGTGAAAATAAGGCATAGATACTGATCACATTATAATTAATTTTATCACATTAAACTTCATGTATAAAACTGCACAATGCCACAGTGTAGCTAATGAATTTATTCCAGTGTACTGAACATATACAACCTAGAACACATCATTTAGATCTTTATGCTTTGTGTCAACTCATGCTGTGAACAATTAAAAATATCCTCACATCCTGAAAACTTTTCATAATTTGTATTAGCTTTTTCCCCAGTTATAGTATTAAATAACACATGTGTAGATCAAGTCACTGAAATGTGTATAATGGAAAGAATTGGGAACTTTAAAGATAGCTTAAATGTTTCACATGGAGCTGTCACCCAGTGACCTCAGATACGTTATTTAGCCTTGGTTTCCTATAAAGTGGGATCTAGTGATATTTATCCTTTGTTTTGCTTTACCACATACAAGATTACATACACTTTCACTTGGTGCATGGTATATGTTCAGTTAATATTTATTTTTTCCACTTTTATGATTAGTATATATCCTGAATTAAAACCTGGGTATGGTGTAGTGCAGGCCAGTGCTCTTTCCTACAGATACCACAGGCTACAGAAGTAAACTGGAGAGCCACTATAAGAAACCTAGGAATAAAGGTTTGTCAGTGTAAAAGGAAGCCCTAGTAAGTTTTAGACTTTCCGGTGGACAGCAGGCTAAGCAAGAAATATGTGTTAAGTATGGAAATGATGCTTCAGCTTCTGTATCTACTCCATCCAGCATATCACAGGAACTCCTTAGAAAGTACACAAGTAAGAGTGCACTGAATTGTGCAGTACTACACTGTATCTTCAGTGTATTTTCTTATAAAATGTCAACTTTCTCAATGCAGTCTAATGGCTGTTCTGTGATACGTAATAATTTAATTTTCTTTTTTTATAATTTAATTTCCAATATGTACTCTTGAAACATTTATTTTATAAAATAAACAGGAAATATTTAAGTTACTGGTGAGCATTTGTACAGAACACCACCAGTTTTTGGTTAGATTTTATTAACTAGGGCATATACATTAAGTGATCTGTCTGGAAATTCATTTTTATAAAACTTAGAATGGCCAAAGGAAGAAATATCTGAAATATATTTACTTTTATTTAAGAATTCCATTAGTGGTTGGCTAGAGTGCTAACTGGTGAAGCCAAAAAAATTTTCTCTGTCATTTTCTACTTACTTAGTTTCTGGAAAGTGCTTTGAGAATGCCACTATTTTGGCAGCAATTGGATGACTTTAAATTTTCAGCCTTTGTCCTGTGATGTGAAAGGGCATTATGCTGGCCTTTTCCTTGGTGTGACAAAATACCTGAGAATAACACCTTAGAGAAATAAAGGTTTATTTGGGCTCAAGGTCCACGGTCAGTGGTCTCCATTGCTATGAGGCCTGAGGTGAGACAGAAGCAACACGGGGCAAGGGTAGCTGACAGAAGCTGCTCACTGCAGGGCAGCTGGAAAGCAGAAAGAAGGAAAAGAGCCAGAGAGGAAGGGGCCAGGGCCATGCCCCATGCACCCCTCCCTTCACGTTGGCCCCTCCTCCCACATTTCTATTACCATCTATCAAATTATGACTACATCAATGGATCAATCCACTGATGAAATTTGAACCCCCTGACCCAATCTCCTTTCAGAAGTTCCACCTCTGGAAACATGAAACTTTGGGGGGACATTTTAGATCTGAACTACAAGAGGCATGGTCACTGAAGATAGCCATTCTGCCTAAGTGATCATGTTCTGGGAAAAAGGAAATATCCTAATCAGTGAACCATAGCATAACCATCCTTACCAAATGTCATCACTAATATATGATCATATGAGGTTTGTATTTTGATTTTTCTTCTGGACCACTCTTTAAGAATTCGGCTTCACATTTATTACCAACTTTTTACAGATGATGGAATTTCAATTTAGAGAGGTTAAATACATGGAAAATCGAAGGTTGAATGGGACAGAGATGTACTGCAAGCCCTGTCTGATGCATTTAAAAATGATGCTCATGAATAGACATCTTGAAGATGACGGACTGGTAGGTAGCAGGAAAGAGACCCTCTCTGAGAGAGACAGCTCAAATGCCAGAATAAAACACCGTGGAGAGACCCAAACACAGAGAGATGGACTCTCACAACCCACAAAGAAACTAAAGTGCAAAAAAACCGCTCGAATATGAGGTCCTGGGGCTACTATTAGTGAAGATAAGATCAGCAAGCATGGCATCCTCCTCGAGCCACCTGAATTCCTGCCTGACCTGAACAAGCGATCTGCACTGAAGTGACTGGCTTGAGCTGCCGGAGCGTGGAGCTGAACAGCCCTGCGTGCAGCTCGCCGGGACCGGCTTTGCACAGGACCCACCCAGAGGCACTGTGAATTCCCACCGCAGACACACTGAAGTCAGAGGTCGGGGAGCCCAGCAGTTCTCGGGGACGCGGTGGGTGATGGGAATAAGACCCTCCCACGGGAAAGGGGAAACCGACTGGACAACATGTTGGATTTGGGCAGGACAGCCCTAACTCCATAAGGAAGTGGCTTCAGCTGGTTGCTCCCCTCGCTGAGCGGATTGGTGGAATCTGCTTGGACTAGGCCGCGCCCTTGGCGGGGACCCAGTTACTTCCCTGAGATCAGTGCACACTGACACAGTGAAGACCTGCAAAGGTTGACTGGCCCAGAAGGGAGGAGCTAGCGCACACTGCCCGTGGGTAAACTCTAATCTCTGATAATCTGTTGAATAGGGCTAAAACTCCTAGACTGCGCCCTCTAGAGGAGCCTTAGCCAACAAGAAAAGGGTCTGGAAATTACACTGTACACTTGTATGGAAGGAACCAAAAACATGACGAAAGGGAGAAATAAGAAAAAAAACCCAGCCCTCAACCCTGAGAACATTGATGCAGGAGAGGTAAATACAAAAGAGATTGAGGACAGCAAAAATGCAACATCAAACACAGCGTTAGTGGACATAAAGAGATATATTCAGGACCTCGTAAGCAGGACCAAAACTGAAATATTAATTCAAATTAAACAAGAGATAAGTAGATTAATAAAAGAAGGGCTGGGCACCGCTTAAGAAGACACAGACAGAAGAATGGAGGAACACAAATGGAGAGAAAAATTTAATGAAGAATTCAGAAAAAACCTAGAATTCATGAAGCAGATTCAAAGGGATTATCAGGAAATTAAAGACTCCATAGAAAGCTGGCAAAACTGCTTGAAAGAAACCAAAGATAGACTATCAAAAATTGAACACAGGCTTGCAATGTGGGGTCATGAAAGGGAAGATCTCTTAAAAATAACAAGGGAGCAGGCAGTAAAGATACAAAGACTGGAAGATGACAAGAGGATCTATAACTTAAGAATAAAGT
>PVJX010031090.1:0-21486 GCA_004027295.1 Dolichotis patagonum
TTCTGTCTGTGTCTTCTTGAGAGGTGCCCAGTCCTTCTTTTATTAATCTACTTATCTCTTGTTTAATTTGAATTAATATTTCAGTTTTGGTCCCGCTTACGAGGTCCTGAAGATATCTCTTTATGTCCACTAACACTGTGTTTGATGTTGCATTTTTGCTGCCCTCAGTCTCTTTTGTATTTGCCTCTCCTGGATCGATATTCTCAGGGTTGGGGGCTGGGAGTGTTTTCTTATTTCTCCCTTTAGTCATGTTTTTGGTTCCTTCCATACAAGTGTACAGTGTAATTCCCAGACCCTTTTCTTGTCATTTAAGGCTTCTCTAGAGGGCGCAGGCTAGGAGCTTTAGCCCTCTTCAATAGGTTATCAGAGATTAGAGTTCACCCACGGGCAGTATACATACCTCTTCCCTTCTGGGCCAGTCAACCTTTGCAGGCCTTCACTGCATCAGTGTGCACTGATCTCAGGGAAGTAACTGGGTCCCCGCCAGGGGCGTGGCCTAGTTCAAGCAGATCCCACCAATCTGCTCAGTGAGTGGAGTAACCAGCTGAAGCCACTTCCTTATGGAGTTAGGGCTGTCCTGCCCAAATCCAACATGTTGTCCAGTCGGTTTTCCCTTTCCCGTGGTAGGGTCTTATTCCCATCACTCACCGTGTCACCAAGAACTGCTGGACTGTCCGAGCTGCGATTTCAGTGCGGTTGCAGTGGGAATCCATGGTGCCTCTGGGTGGGTCGTACGCAGAGCCAGTCCCGGCGGGCTGCACGCTGGGCTGTTCAGCTCCGCGCTCCGGCAGCTCAAGCCAGTCGCTTCGGCGCAGATCGCTTGTTCAGGTTGGTCTGGGTTGAGGCGGCTCGAGGAGAGTGCCATGCTCGCTGATCTTATCTTCACTAATAGTAGCCCCAGTACCTCATATTCGAGCGGGTTCTCGCACTTTAGTTACTTTCTGGATTGTGATAGTCTATCTCTCTCTGTTTGGGTCTCTCCAGGGTGTTTTATTCTCATCAATAGCATTCTTACACATGAATAACAAACCCACCCAGAGAAGTTAGGAAAGCAACACATTTCACAATAGCATCAATAAAAGTGACATACCTAAGAGTCAATATGACAATGGATCTAAAAGACCTTTACATTGAAAACTATAGTACTCTACAAAAGGAAATCAAAAAGGCTATCAGAAAATGGAAATGTATCCCCTATTCTTGGACAAGCAGAAGAAATATAGTCAAAATGGCCATACTTCCAAAATTACTATGCATATTTAATGCAATTTCAATCAAAATACCAGTAACAGACCTCATAGAACTAGAGAAAACAATCCCAAAATTCATACAGAACCAGAAGTGTAGAATAGCAAAGCAATTCTGGGCAACAAAGGCAAGGCAGGGGTCATCATAATTTCTAACTTGAAATTATGCTACAAAGCAACTGTGATAAAATCAGCATGGTACTGGCAAAAAAACAGACCTGAGGCTCAATGGAACAGATTAGAAGATGCAGACACAACTACAAAGACACTCAGCCACCTCATCTTTGACAAAGGGACCAAATATAGAAGAAAGATAGCCTCTTTAATAAGTGGTGCTGGAAAAATTGTCTACATGATGAAGACTAAACCTAAGACTACAAATTGTACTGCTATAAACATGGGTGCACATATATTGCTGTGGAATTTTAGACTAAGACTAAAAATGCATAAAATATCTAAATATTAACATAAAAATACTAAATCTACTAGAAGAAAAGGTAGGTAAAATTGTTAAAGACATAGGGGTAGGCAAAGAGTTCATGAATAAAACATAAACTACATGGGAAGTACTTCAAAGAATCAACAAGTGATATCTTACTAAAGATTTTTTACTTCAAAAGAAATCACCAACAGAGTGAAAAGAAAACCTACAGAATGGGAAAGAATTTTATTCAACTGTCTCTCAGACAAAGGACTTATATCTAGAACATATAAAGAATTGAAAAACATCGGGTCTCCCAAATGCAAAGACTCAACCCAAAAATAGGCATCTGAGATGAACATGTACTTCTCATATGAAGAAATACAAATGGCAAATAAATACATGAATAAATGTTCAACATTACTGGTCATTAGAGAAATGAAAATTAAAACAACATTGAGATTCCATCTTACTCTAGGAGGAATGGCTGCCATCAAGAAATCAACCAATAACAAATGTTGGCAGGACTATGGGGAAAAAGGAACCCTTCTCTACTGTTGGTGGAAATGTAGACTGGTGCAACCACTGTGGAAATCAGTGTGGAGATTCCTCAAAAAACTAAGATTGGAAGTCCCATTCAATCCAGGTATTCCCCTTCTGGGTATTTTGCCAGAGGAATTGAAAACATCATACCACAGCAATATATGTGCACCCATGTTTATAGCAGTACAATTTGTAATAACTAAATCCTGGAAACAACCCAAATGCCCATCAACCACAGAATGGATAAAAAAGATGTGATATTTTTATGTGATGCAATATTACTCAGCTATAAAGTAGTATATAAACTTGAGGCTTTTATAGGTAAGTGGAGGCAACTTGAAACCATACTCATTAGTGAAATAAAGCAAAATCACATGTGTAAATATCGTATTGTCTCCCCAGTGTAAAAAAAATGAAAGAGCAATATGATACAAAATATGCAATAGATATTGTGAACATGAAAGGAAAAGAAAGCATTCAAAAGAAAAGAACAACTGGCATAGGGGAAAGGAGAAAAGGAAGAAGGGAAGAGATTATATGCATATAGGTATACATATATGTGTATGTGTGTGTGTGTGTATATATATATATATATAATAGATAACTGTATTACCAATCTATTCGAAAAGAACAGTGTATGCTTTCATTGTTTGATTGTTTGATCATTTTTTCATGCCTAAATGTTGTAATCTGCACAACTATTTCTAAGATAACAATGTGCAATATGTTAACTAGTTAATTTCCTATTTTTTAAATTCTGTATCATTTCTATTCTTTTTTTTGTTTTGTTTTTAAAATTAAAAAAATGTCTAGATGCATACTAGCTTGTCACAACTCAAGGGAAAGAAGTATAACTGACAGCTGCTGGGTAGAGACCATGGATGTTGCTAAGCAGCCTACAATTTATAGGGCAATGCCCACCCCAGTTAGGCTGCTCCAATATCAAGAGTGCCAGGGTTGAGAACTCAGTCAGATGAATGAAACAGGGCACAATATTGCAAATGTTCATTGACCTCTAAAAAGGAAAAATAAGAATAGCCCTTAGTGATAAAATTATGGATGGTGTTTATTTTCTTCTTTGTATACTCTTTCCTGTATATTCTTTCCATGGATATATATTATTTTATATTCAATGTAAATTTTGTTGAAATAATTCTTCAAAAGCTCTCTGTAGCCTCTTACATCAAATTTAACTCCTTGCCTCCACCCTTATGCTCATATCCCTCAGGATCTAATGGGATTTGGCCCTGCATTACCTATGAAAACCTTTATTCTTGCCTACTTTTCATCAGGAACTCTCAGCTTTAATGATTTATTAAATTTCTCCTGCATTCTTAAACATACCATTGGCTACATTACAAGATTCTTAAAAGGATCTACTGAAACAAATGTGCAGAAGTATTTTATAACTGCCAAACCCACACGTTTGTCTTCCCTCTCTGTACCATGCTCACCTTTCTCCTCAGCTGAGCTCTACCTACTCACAATTCCATTCCAGCAGAATCTTTTTCTGAAGATTGCCCTGACACTCCCACCCCACCTGCCACCCAATGTTGATTTGAGAAACAGAGAACCCTACAACTTTGTTCTCCTGATAAGAGCAAAGTTAGTTGAAGCACAGTTTCCTTGGAACACTAATTCTATGACTTATTCCAGTCAAAGTCATGAAAGGAAATAGTACATTTGCATTGGGTGACTTGAGGAAAGTTTAATAACAGATTATTCACAAGGATGAGAGGTTACAGGAAAGCACAAGATATAGTACTGTGCCCCAGGTCAAGTAAGCTAGGCCTCAAGGGCAGAGAAAATGGGGGGCGGGAGGTTACTGAATCCCAGCCAAGAGTCTTAGAAAGGGCTAAATTGTGACTCAGTGGTTGAGCACTTGCCTAGCATGCATAAGGCCCATGGGAGAGGGATGTCAGTGAGAGGGATTAAATGACAATGAATCATAGGAAGATTGCAGCAGCAGGGACTGTGACTATGTCCACAGACATAGACAACTACAGGTGATCCAGGGAATGAAGATCCTAACCTCACTCCTTCCTCTTTCAGATACCTGCAGATAGGTGTCTCTGGCCAAACCAAGTCAAAAGTTAGAGGATATCATTCAAAGTCCTCCAGAGAAACAATACCAGTGCTTACAGAGAAAAAGGCAAAGGGAGAAAAGAAGAGCTATTTTGAAGAATTGGTTCATGTGATTCAGGGTGGGATTAGGCAAGAAGACCTGAAGACAAGCCCAGCAGGCCATGCATCTTAAACTAGAGTTTCTTTAGGAAACTTGTTTTGCTCTGGAGTTCTACACTGACTGGATATGGCCCACCCACTTAGGAAGGGTGATTCATTTTACTTAAAGGGCACCGATTATAGATGTTAATCACATCTACAAAACACCTTCACAGTGACATCCAGATTGTCATTTGATTAAATAGCTGGTTAATATAGCCTCGCCAAATTGACACATAGCTCTAACCATGACAGAGTACCAGGGACAGCTGTTGATGCAGCCCGAATGGGTCTGACTCCCTCACAAGGCACACAGCACAGTGGAGGAGGGGGTTGAGTGTGGGACAAATGGAAGACAGAAGCTCAGCCTGTACAGTTTTAATCTACATCTGCGGGCAAAAATGTTCCATGGTAAAGAAATCTGAGTGACAAAGTTAATCCAATTATTTTCCTGGTATAGAGAAGAGGGGAGGCATTCCAAGCAGGAGAGGCAAAATGTCCAAAGCTCTGGTGTTAAATGATGGGATAAATATGTACTGCAGGGAGGAAATGAGGATGGGCTGATGTAGCTGGTGATGGAGCAAGTGGACAAGGGGTCCATTAGTGGAGGTGCTTACAGGCTGAGGACTTAGGGTTTATGATTAGAAGTTTTAGCTGTATTTAAGAGGTAACATAAGGAGCTATTTAGGGCTCCTTAGAATGAGAGCATCCTAATACAAATAATAGTTGAGCAAAGTATTCATATTTCTGTGTGGGAGATGCTTTTAGGATAAAGATAAGAAACAGAAATGCCAGTAAGGAGCAGATGATGCACCGTAGACCTAAGATGACCTTTGATTTTATGGGATTAGTATGAAAATGCAAAAGGAAGTGGGAGATCCAAGCAATGTTGCAGAGAAAGAAATGCTTAGTGGCAAGTGGAAAGTAAAAAGTAAAAGAGATTATTCAAAGTTCAGAAATAATTACAAGGTTATTTCATCATAATTAAAGATCTAGGATAATTATGAAGTCTGTCTAACTCCAAGCAGCAGCCAACTCTTTCATCTCAAACAAAAAATAGCAGATGCTTTTATGTGAGAGGTTGCAGTGACACAAACCCCATCCATCCCATTGTACCATTAAAGACCACTCTTACAATCATATAATAATGGAAGTAAAATTGCAGAAGATTTTCCAGGAAAAAGTTCACAAAAGAAGAAATCCATAGGAGGAAGTAAGTAATGTCATTGAAGAAAACGGTAGAAATGTTGTATTAATATATGTAACAAAAGAATGTTTTTATTACCACAGTGGATGAGAAGCTACACACTGTATGTAGTAGGTAGAGTCAGGAACCATAGAAGAAATTGAGTGTAACTTCTGTCCAGAGTTTTAGTCTCCCATCTTGACAAGTGAGGCTTTCATGGAAACACATAAAGCTATGTGCTATTTTCCATCCAACTCCACAGTGGACAGAGCAGACCTTCTAATACGTGCAGATTGGACACTGGTCTTGGAGTTCGGTGACAGACCCTGGTCTTCCTGCTGAACTCTAGCAAACCATTCCACCTTTCTGAATCTGCTTTCTTGCCTTTAAAATGGACAGAACTTGTCTTAGGGCAAAGCTAACATGATTAAATAAAACAGTGCCAACAAATGTACATCTCATGGAATGAAAAATATCCAGTCTATGGTTTTATAATTCACAGAAGCAAGCATTTCCACCTCCTTCAGGCTGCCGTAGAAAGGGTGATAAGGAGTCCTATATTTCTGCTGGGCTAAGAGCCATGCATGGCAAGGAAAATCCTTGCCAATCCCACCCCTGAATGACAAGCATGGGTATCTGTAGGAACCCAGAGAAGTGGGAGAAAAGCACCTATAGTCCAGAAACCAATTTCCCTCCCAATTTCCACCTAGTTGCCATGGAAAACCCCTAATCTCACTTTCTAGGATTCATTAGTGCTGCCATTTTGACTGTAATAAAGACAGAAAATATGACTTTAATATAGTTAGCTTTTCATTAATTGCTTTCACAGGAGAGTTTTTTCTGCCGTTTAATGAAGAAGAAAACAAACAGCAGTAATTTTCCAAAGGTCAGGGAATGAGAACATATGGATAATTCTCCTCTCTCAGAATAGCTTGATCTTGCCTGGTAAAATATCATCTCTCCAGAGCTACAAGTTACTATTTTCCCAGAAGATGCAACTGAAAATTAAAAACCACTCGCTATGGGGGAAATTTCCCTTCCAGAGGGCTTGGGATTAACAAGGAATCATAAGGCATGTCTCCCTGCCCCATCAGTAGTTAACGATCAGGAGAGATTCAAGACCCAGAAATGACTTATATATCAAGGTAGTCAGGGCAGTGAACCATATTAGCTACTCCAAAGGTTCTGTGAAATTGAGAATGTATGCTTCGAAGACTGTGGATGTAATAATGGCACAATAATAGCTCACACTTACTGAGCATTTACAACACAGGGTAGCACTGTGTTAAGCTCCTTCCCTGCATCAGCTCATTGAATCTTCACTCAAAAAGATCTCATAAGGTAAGTGCTGTTATTGCCCTCATTTTACAAAAGAGAAATCAGAGCTTTGGGGAGTTAATAAATAGCCCAAGCTTGGAAGAAAAAGGACAAGAAGAAAAATCATCACACTGGTTGCATAGGACTAATTCCAGGAGCCTCAGCAGCTGGTGAAAATAAGTTCAAGTGGACTACCATCAGCACCTCAAACTTCTTGCTTTGAACTCTGACCACTCACATGGGCCCTCCAAAAACTGTCCCTACCTTCAAAACATTGTTAACCTTCAAAAGATACCTCTCTTGTGTCCACAGACGAGCTTGCCGGTCACAATCACTGTCTGGTATCTTCACGGCCCTTTTCATCCCCTGCTGCTCCCCTGGCCAATATACCTGCTCATGTAGCCACAACAGTGGTCCCAGAGTTTCCAGCTCTCAAGGTTTCAGAGTGGTCCTGGGTGCCACGGAGAAATGGAGGCACTGGCTGTCATTCTTCCACAGTAATGATCATTGTCCCTTGGACTCTGACATGACTCATCCAAGTGCCCAAATTTCCCCTTTCTCATGAGGACTCCAAACTTGACCTTCCTTCCTTCCTGTACCCCATTCCACCTCCCCTCCCATAGATCCAAAGCAAATACAGGACATCAAAATCAGTGAACAAAGAATATTTTCTAAAAGACCTTTCTTAATTCAAGATTCACGTAACTCAAGATGCAATATGTATGTGTACCAATCCTCCACAATTAATGTATTTATTATATTATTACAGATACTCATTTAAAAATCACCAAAAAATAATTTTCCCATAAAACTAACAAAGAACAGGGGCTGGGGATTTAGTTCAGAGGCATAAGCACCTGCCTCGCAAACACACGGTCCTGAGTTCAATCCCCAGTACCAATTAAAAAAAAAACTAACAAAGAACAGTAGCAACTAGTTCTGTCTATTAGCTACCACAGTGATAATTTTAAAAATTATATGTACATCAGTTTTGAATGCATGACATTGATTATTCTCATTTGCAGATATTCCCAGTGTTCCAAAGTTTTGCTTTCAAAATGAGGTTTAGTTTACTATTAACACATTACTTTCTAGTCACCAATCCAAATTCACATAAGCCTGAATTTATAAGTGAATACTTCCACCCACTTTTTCCCATTTCTAATGAGGAAAAACTCATACTTGAGAGGTAAGTACCTTGTTTCTCCTTTTGTATGTAGAATTTGGATAATGAGGTGATTTTTAGGGAAATGAAATCAGATCACTCACCCCAGAGACCCAGATTCACTATGCGGAGTCAGAAGCAGAGAGCACGGGCTTTCAGGAGGAGCTCACTGTGCATGAACACAGGGATAGAAAAGTAGAAGTGAATGAGGAGGCCTCACTGTGGTGAGGTGACATCTTAGATGAGGTGAAAAGAAAGCAATTCGTAGCTAAAAACTTATGTGGAAATTCCTGTCACAAGACAAAGAAGCCCTGCGTTTTGGTTTCAGGCAAAAGTTTTTAAAGACTAAAGAAAAAGTAAAAAAAGATTGTTTTGTATTTTCCTACTATTCTAAGTAGGATAAAAAGTTCATCAAATGTGTACCAAAAGAAACACTAATAAAGCTAGTAAAATTTTTAAAAAGTAAAGTAAAATAAAATAGATGAAAGTAAGGAGGGCATGATGGCACGCACCTGTAATTCCAGCACTAGGGAGGCTGAGGCACCCCCAGGATTACCAAGAGTTCAAAGCCAACCTGAGCTACATAATTAGTTCAAGCCCAGCCTGAGCTACATAATTAGTTCAAGGCATACATACAAAAATATGAAAATCATCTCTCTCTCTCTCTCTCTCTCTCTCTCTCTGTACTGAGGATCGAACTCATGACCTTGCACTTGCCAAGGCAAGCTCTTGTGCTGCTGAGCTAAATCTCCAGCCCTAGATTAAAATCATCTTATGAAAATGCAGACATCTGTTTTTGATGTGTAACCAATCACTCTAAAACCCAATGGCTTAAATGACCACTATTTATATGGCTTATAATTCTGATTATTGGCTAGTCATTCTGATCTGGGTTGGTATCAATGCCTGCTAGACTTGAGCACACCTCTGCAGACAGTGGGTGAACTGGCAATCTAAGGTGATCTATTCATACATTTGGCATTTGGTATGCTGGAGTTACAGGGTTATGTGTCTTTCATCACCCAATGAGATTTCCTGGTTTCCTTCACATGCTGGTCGAGTCTCAAGACAAGCAAAGCAAATGTGCTTTGATGCCTTGTCTTGAAGCCCATGTTTGGAACTCACTTGATTTCACTTCTACCACATTTCCAAGGCCATACCAGATGCATGGACAGGGAAACAGATTCCAACTTCTGATAGGCAGAGTTGCAAGGTGTTTTGTTTCAGTATTTGTAATCTATTCTTCTGTTGATGTATCTGAATCCACTGCCCCAACCCAGAGAAAGATTACTGTAGTTGAAGTTTCATGTACACTTTCTGCCACTCACCATAGAGAAACTTGGACAGAAACCATGTACTGGTTGCTTCTGAATCAGGAGTATTTTGGTGGTTCATATCAGGACCACTAATAGGTAGGTATTTACATGGAGTGACGTGAAAGTCTTGCCTGTCTACTAAGTTCCATTAGAGCTAGGGTTGCCACATTTCCTGCAGTAAATGTCCTCTTTTATGTACACTCACTAGCTGACAAGTCAAATGGGAGGATTGGCCTTTAGAATAAGACTCTTCAATGCCAGAGTGGAGGAGATGCCACGTTCATCAGAGAAGTCAGGAAGTTGAATCCAGAGCTTGGAGACAAAACCAGTCATTATCTCCCAGTACAGAAATAGAGTGGAGAGCAAAGGGGGGCTGTCTTAGTCACTCTTCTCAGTGAGGTGACAGAATACCCTACAATAGCAAATTAAAGGAAGAGAGTTTTATTTGGGCTCATGGTCTGTAGAGGCTTCAGTCCATAGTTGACTGGCTCCAAGGTAGGACAGCATGGCAGAGGGGAATGGCGGAGAAGCAGCTCATATCATGGCAGCAGACAGCACTGAGAGCTATCAAGGGAGGAGCTAGAAGAAAGGAAACCTGTCAAGGCCATGTCCCCAAGACTGGTCTCTTCTGACCAGACCCCACCTCCTAATAGCAACTCAGTTATAAACCCTCCTAATGCAATCACCTTTCAAAAGCCCCATGTACGAATGCAGGAAGCTCTTGGGGACATCTAGATATAAACCATTACAGGGCTCCCACTAGTTATACAACAATAGAACACCCTGATAATTCGAAAGAGCAGCTACCAACCATTTCTAGGCATATGAAAGGATAATAGAGAATCTCATCCTCTCACAATTTTGCCTAGCCCCCTTTTCCTAGCATATCATCTTCATCGCCAAAACTCCCATCCTGGTACCAGTTAATTTTTTCCCATTTACAATCTGCTAATTGATGACTTATTTATCTTATCACCTGCCAATGTCTAACCCAGTGATCAATTCATAGAAATAATCAGTAAGAATGAGTGATGGCAAGACCCAAACCCTTAAAATTTATGAGGACCATAAAATTGATTCTTTTTCCCCCTAGAGTTTTTGCTATGTCTGAGTTATGAACTAATGCTGATTAATAACATTTGCAATTTTATCTATGCTTATATAATTTAATTAACATCCTACAAGCAGTCATCTTCATCCATTTCATGCAGTTATAACAGAATACCTGAAACTAGGTGATTTATAAAAAGTAAAGGCTTATGTTCTACAATTCTGGAGACTGGGTAGTCAAAGGTCAAGGATCTACATCTAGTCAAAGGTTTACATGTAGTCAGAAATTTCTCATTGTATCTTGCCATGGTAGAAAGTCCAACAGGGGAATGGGAGGCTCCCAAACCACAGTTTATCAAGTGCTTAGACCCACAGTGACAAACCCACTCCTGTGATAATGGCATTAATCAACGCATGAGGGTAAAGCCCTTGTAACTAACCATCTTTTAATGGTCTCACCTGTTAGTGCTATTGCATTAGCAATTAGGTTTCCAATACATGAACTTTGGGAGAACATATTCAAAACCATAGCAGGATGTTCATAAAAGGTTACTTAATGTGTAGATAAATGAACAACAAGACCAGGAAGGAACTTTGAGGTATAAATACCACTGATTGAGAGGTAAAAAGCAAAATGTGAACATGTTGTCAAAGTTGCCAAGAGTTTTGTTGAAAGGAATGCATGGAAAGGCTAAGAAGTTCCAGCCTTGATCCTCTGCTATTCAAACAATGGCAAAACTAATACTTTTAGCCCCATAATTCCTCCAAAAAATTCAGGTATTTTGTTCTTTAGCTGTTTTAGTAATTTTAGCAATGACTAAGCTGGATGTTTCAAGGTAGAAGCATCTTTTGAATAATATTTTGCATTGTCTTTTGACTGCTCAGTGAATTCACTCAAAAATTTGTTCCTCATATCCATATTTATGTCATTCTAACCTCAACATATTTATTCTGTAATAGCATAAGATTGTGTAGCACACAGACAGCTGTAGCCTGTGATGTTTTAGAAATTCAGGCCAATAGCTTCAAATTTTAAAAGATAATATTTGTAGCCATGATTTTATCTCTCTATACAATGACATTATAAAATACTACTGCATACAACAAACTGCACCATAAAAAGACAATTTAAATAAATAAAACATTGCTCTGCATTTTGTGTGTTTAATTATGTGGCAGTTACAAAGTTGATTTTGGTTTGAAACCCCATTTGATTTATTCTGAAATTGTATTTCAGGAATAGCTACTTCAAAGTTATATTAAAGAATTTAATAAAATTCACTTTTTTAAAATGTAAAACTGGCCCAATATCCGGTATCTTCCTACTGCAGACTTTATCAATTGGTAGTATGTTTCATTATTTTATTTCAGCTCAGTATTCCAAGAAAGCATTTGAAACCATTTTGATTACTCTGACAGCTGAAATGAAATTTTTACAAGAATAACATATTTGGATCCAGAGATCCTGGTGTCACAATGAATGTGATGATGAAAATAATTTTATAGCAGCCCAGCCTAGCATACTGGCTTCATTTAAAATTTATTTGTCTTGAGGAGTTTCCAAAGATGGCGGACCGGTAGGTAGCAAGAGAGAGATCCTCTCTGAGAGAGACAGCTTAAATGCCAGAATTTAACACCCTGGAGAGACCCAAACAGAGAGAGATGGACTCTCTCAACCCAGGAAGAAACTAAAGTTTTAAAAAAAAATGCTCAAATATGAGGTCCCGGGGCTACCATTAGTGAAGCTAAGATCAGCAAGCATGGCACCCTCCTCAAGCCACCTGAATTCCTGCCAGAAAGCAACCTGACTGACCGAACTGCACCAATGCAACTGGCTTGAGCAGTCGGAGCATGGAGCTGAACATCCCTGTGTGCGGCTCACCCAAACCCGGCCCTGCACAAGACCCACCCAGAGGCACCATGAATTTGCACCACAGCCGCACTGAAGTCAGAGGTCTGGGAGCCCAGCAATTCTCAGGGACCAGCATCAACACTCGGTGAATGATGGGAATAAGACCCTCCCATGGTAAAGGGGAAACCGACTGGAAAACATGTGGGATTTGGGCAGGAGAGCCTTAACTCCATAAGGAAGTGGCTTCAATTGGCTGTTACATTCGCCGAGTGGATTGGTGGAATCTGCTTGGATTGGGCCATGACCCTGGCCGGGACCCAGTGGGTTGCTACAAACTAATTACCTGAGCACAGCTGCACACTGACGCAGTGAAGGCCTGCAAAGGTTGACTGGCCAAGAGGAGAGGAGCCAGTGCATATTGCACTTGCTTGAACTTCACTCTCTGATGGCGGCTGGCAGAGGGCAGAAGCCCCTAGCCTGCGTGCTCCAGAGGAGCCTTAACCAACAAGAAAAGGGGCTGGGAATTACACTGTACACTTGTATGGAAGGAACCAAAAACATGACAAGAGGGAGAAATAAGAAAAAAACCCCAGCCCCCAACCCTGAGAACATTGATCCAGGAGAGGTAAATACAAAAGAAATTGAGGGCAGCAAACATGCAACATCAAACACAGCGGTAGCAGACATAAAGAGATATCTTCAGGACCTCGTAAGCGGGATCAAAACTGAAATATTAATTCAAATTAAACAAGAGATATGTATATTAATAAAAGAAAGGCTGGGCATCTCTCAAGAAGACACAGACAGAAGAATGGAGGAACACAAAAGGAGAGAAACATTTAATGAAGAAAACAAGAAAAACCTAGAATTCATGAAGCATATTCAAAGAGATTATCAGAAAACTAAAGACTCCATAGAAAATTGGCAAAACTGCTTGAAAGAAACCAAAGATAGACTATCAAAAATTGAACACAGGCTTGCAATGTGTGATCATGAAAGGGAAGATCTATTAAAAATAACAAGGGAGCAGGCAGTAACAATTGGAAGGCTAGAGGATGACAAGAGGATCTATAACTTAAGAATAAAGCATATGAATGAAGAAGCAGGAGTCAAAACAGAGGAATTACAAAGGCTATTCACAGAAATCATTAAGGAAAATTTCCCAAGCATAGAAAAAGGAAATGATATGCAGATGTATGAAGCATACAGAACTCCAGCCACCTACAACCAAAACAGAGCTACACCCAGACACATAATAATCAAGATCCCAGATATTCAATATAAGACCAGAATATTAAAAGCCATCAGAGAAAAGAAACAGATCACCTATAAAGGAAAACCCATCAAAATCACAGCAGACTTCTCAACACAGACCATCAGGTCAAGAAGAGCTTGCAGTGAAGTAATTCAAGCCCTGAAGGAGAACAACCTCCAGCCCAAATCGATGTATCCTGCAAAACTATCTCTAGAAATTAATGAAGAAACAAGATGCTTCTATGACAAAGAGGAACTTGGAGAATTTGTGACCACCAATCCAACCCTACCAAAAATACTGAAGGGCATTTTAGAGAGAGAGAGAACAAGAATACGAGCATTTCAGGAACAATGGCAGAGAGGCCTCAGTGAATGGGGCAGACAGTGGAGTGGAACAGAAAAATAAACAACCAATGGCAGAAAAACAGAATAGCAGAAATAAGGCAGAGAAGATTGGCTATAATCTCTAGTATAGATGGCCTTGAAATATTAACAGAGAGAAACACAGGCAGAGTAGATCAGGAGATAGGGTCCATTGAGATGCTCTATATAGGGAGGCAGTGTGACCCAAAACAAGCAGTGCACCCTATGGTAGTGAAAGGGCAGGAATTGTCTAAAAAAGGAAGGCAGAGGATATTATTAAATGGGGTAATAAGATTTAAAATTTACATTATTCTCATCACTCTGCTTGGATGGATTACATGCTGTTCCAGTTTGTCTACTTACACTAGACTTGAGGACATGATCACCTATCCCCAAAATAAGAGGACATATTATGGTAATCATCCCTAATTTCCTATCAGCTTAATCTGAAGCCCTTTATAACTTATACTGTCTTATTAGGACTGATCTTATTTGAATCTGGGTTGTTAGATTGCTACTTTGTATTGACTTGTTTTATTTAAATCTGTTATGATTCATAGCATCAAGTCAAAGAGTATAGGCAACTACACTGAAGATGACAAGATTCATTACGATACCCAGTCTGGTTTGATTATTACTTGCTTTGGAAGTCTTACAATGTCTCCAATGCTTTGTTTTTATTAATGTTGTTATATACTGCTGAGACATCATGGTAACCATTGTAGATCACCTTGTATTGTGGTTTTATATGATTTTTTTGCTTCGTGCTTTTCTAGGAATTGTTTGTGTTTTATCTTGTTTTGTTTTGTTTTTACCTCTAATACAGAAAGGATAGATATACATTTAGAGACTCATGCATGTGTAGAGTTTATAAACAGTTTATGAGAACCAACTATATAACACATGTTGAAATGAACAACTACTTTGAAGAAAAAGAGGCACTACAGTACCCAGTGCTGATTCCATAATGTCATGGTGTAATCCAGCAAAATTATCATTCTTTGTTCAAAGTGATTTTAGCTTGTTTTAAGTTCAACACACATGAAGGTATGGACAACTGTTTTTAGGAGAATGAGAGACACTATGACAGCCATTCTCGGCTTCCCTACTGTCTGGTCTTAAAAACCTGAAATGCCCTCCTCATCCTGCTCAGATCAATTCCATACTATGTTGCTTCATGTGAATTCCCTGTATGTGACAATAGGGACAACTATTTGGAAGAAAACAAGAGTCAATATGATAGAGAGTGAATATCTCCAATTGTCTAGTTTTGGAATTTATGTCTCTTACATTGCTTTCTTGTGATATGCTTTGTTCTGTTTTGTTGTGTTTAATTTTACCCTTTTGATATAATTGAATATATATTTGAGTGGGTAAAATGGATGACCATATTGCTGGGTTTTTTTGTCAGATCATGGAACAGAACTGTTAACAGACTCACCGTTTGAATGTCTACTTTACATGTTTTAACTTTGTAATTTGAACAACTATTTCCAAGAAGTCAGTATGTAATTTGTCAAGTAATAATCTCTTAGGTTTTTGTTGTTGTTCTTTTCCTTTTTTCCTTGGAATTCTGTATTGTTGCTACCCTTTATTCTTTTTTGTTTTGTTTTGTTTTTCTTTCTTCTCTTTGAATAAAATAAAAAATAAAATAAAATTTATATCAGAAAGATAATTATACTACTAATTTCTATTAGTTGATTGAACAGTTTGTGCTAATATTGTTTGAATAATTTTTTCATGCTTATATCTTATAATCTGAGCAACTAATTTGAAGATAACAATACACAATATATTAACCATTGTTAATCTCCTATTACCTTGTTTTGAAATTATCATTGTTTTGATTTTTTTCTCTTTAA
The DNA here is from genome assembly GCA_004027295.1 of Dolichotis patagonum. Lineage (NCBI taxonomy): Eukaryota > Metazoa > Chordata > Mammalia > Rodentia > Caviidae > Dolichotis > Dolichotis patagonum. The sequence goes on from PVJX010031090.1 coordinate 15,800, forward strand.
AATAAAATTTGAAAAGTTATATCAGAGTTCATTTTTTAACATTTGCACTCTAAAGCAATAGTTTTCAACTCTTTCTGGTAACCAAGAAAACCTTTAGAATTTAGGAGATTTGAATAGTTACCAGAGTCTCAGAAACCAGTTACATGTTCATCTTACAATTATTTTCAGAGCTTTTGGACAGGAAAGAAATTCTAGAAACTATGTAATTAATAAATTATCCCAGCCAATTTGTCTGGCTTCTAGGTAAATGATGGAGTAGATACATCCCTCACATGACTCTACAAGAAAAAAAAAATTCAGGGCAACAAAGGAAAAACTATATTCTGAGAGGAAAAAGAGAAGAAGAACTGCAGAAATCAAGAAACAGGTGATAGGAAAACTAAAAGCATAAAGAAGCAAAAAGTAACTCACAGAAATGTACAGAGCTTTTCATAGTTCCAACCCCAGTTCCCTGAAGAGAGCGGAATCTGATGCTACAAGCACAAAGTAAACCCAAAGAGGGCCAGTGTTGCACTTTAAACCTAAAAATCTCATGCATTTCAAAGTGGGGCTCTCAAAAGTTGAATAGATTGTGGGAGTACTATACTCATCAATGGATTAGTTCATCAATGAGTTCCTAACTGAACATGCTGTTAGGAGCCTAGTTGGAGGAAGTGGGTCACTTGGGGGTGGTCCTGGTTGCACCTTCCACTCTAGTTAGTTCTCTCTCTCTCTCTCTCTCCCTCTCTCCCTCCCTCTTTCCCTCTCCTTCCTAGTTGCCATGGGTTGAGCAGTTTCTCTCAGCCATGCTTGTTCTGCCTGGGATCCAGCCAACCATGAACTGAAACCTCTAAAACTGTGAGCCAAAACAAACGTTGTCTCCTTGAAATTGTATTCTTCAGAAAGTTGTTCCCAGCAATAGAAAGTTGGCTAATACAGCTGGCAGCTTTAATGATAAACAGCAGTCTGGCAGTCTTGACCAAGTGAGAAACCCAAGGTGTTTATAAGCTTTAAAACCAGTGCAGGGATTTGGTCAGAAAGTGATTCTTCCTGCATGACAGGCTCAATTTGAGGATGAAATCTGTGTAGCACTCCTATCTCTGGGAATGCTGAACCAGGACCTATCTTGTTTGGAACTGAGCTAGTCCAGGGACAAGAAATCATGGAATAATCACAATGCAGAACCCCAAAGATAGTGTCCACAGTTACTGGGTAAGAGATGGTCACAAGGGACTTCTGTAGAGTGGAGAAAGGTCAGTTGCAGCCTGCTGAGAAATGTAAGCATTGGGGAGCTAGAACTGGAGGGCTTGGTGATCAGGGACCACCCTTGGCAGTGAGGAACTGTGGAAGACCACCTGGACATCTCTCTGCTGTTTCCCCACTCTGTGACACACATCAAAACATGTTTGAGTCACATGGAAAGAAAGAGCCATGGCTCCAGGGCTGTCAACTGGGATTGAGCCTTGAGATAAGAGGCTATGATTTCCCAGGGCACAAAAGTTTTCACATCAGAGTTGAAGCACTGCAACCTAAACATCAAGTACTACCTCAGTTGTGCTATCCATATTGGTCTTTCCACATACCCTTCTATCTGCATACTGCAGAGATACTTTCTGGCCTCCTAGCTAGCCCAGCTCACGTATCTCCTGCCATTCTGACAGTCACTCATTCTCAAGCTACTCCCTTCTTCACAAATCAACAAAATCCAGGTTGTGCCCTGGGTAAAGACCTTTGTTCTGTAACACTTCATTCAAGCTGGATTCAGGACTCCTTGGCCACCCATAATTATAAATATGTCTTAGTGTCTTTATTCTATCCATAGCTTGCACTGGAAGTGGTAGATTGAAATTAACTCACAAGAATTCCAATAACTTTTACATAGGATTATAAATATAAACTTCCCAGATCATGTCAAGGATGAGAAAGGGATTTCTATAAGCAGGGAGTCCCATCATCTGTGATTCAGTGAGAGGGCTAGTCCTGAAAAGCACTGAGACCAAGGCTAGGGGATGGTTTGGTTCTCATGGATGACTCCCTTCTGCACAGAACTCAGTGGTCAGTCTGCTTCTCCCACTCTCTGATGCATTCAGGAATATGGGTCAGTTTGCCTGAGTGCACAGATGGTGAGGGATCTGGAGCAAGTGGGCACCTGGCTGATCCACATACCTTGAAACCAGCTGGGGCTAGCAGTGGCTCTGAGTGTGCATTTTTAAAGGGTTTGGAGTGAATGCATCACTGCAGTAGACAACATTCCCCATTCCTGTGTGGCCCCAGGGACAACACAGAGAAGGTTTCAGCTTACACACAATACCAACCTGCTTGGTGGGAGGCGGAACTGCAACAGGCCCCAGCCATGACTCACTTCTCCATACCCAGTGGATTTCAGTATTACAAGAGCTGGAAAGAAGCTTCTCCAATCCCAATACATCAGGTAGGAGGAATTTTGGGGCTTGTTTTTCTTTTTTTCCCACTTTTACTTTTATCTAATGTTATTTACTGATTTTTTTCCATACGTATGGGTGTTATAGTTTGGAGTTTAATTGGCTTTTATTGTATTTCTACATGTTTTGTCTTTGTGTTGTCATTGTTATGGCTTCTTTTCTCTTCTCTGAATAGCAACTCCTCATGAGAAAGCTGCTCGCTAATAAGACCTTTGCAGAAAAAGATCACTGCATCCTCATAAAGGGAACAACCCAAGAGAAAGAGATGACAATCATAAATATATATACACCAAATGCCAGTGCACCCCACTGTATAAAACAAATATTAACAGACACATATCTACTGAGGATCTGTATAAGGGAAGAAATTATAAAGATCAGAGCAGAAATTAACATAACAGAGACTAAGAAAACAATACAAAGAATCAATGAATCAAAAAGTAGGCATTTTAAAAGATTAAATAAAATTGACCAACCCTTAGCCAACCTTATCAGAAAGAAGAAAGAAAAGACTTATTCATGAATAATAAAAAGGGTGAAATCACAACAAATCCTGCAGGAATCCAGAAGATCATTTATACCTACTTCAAGAACTTAGAAGAAGAAGTCAGATCAGTCATCACCCATTTCTCCCTCACAGCAATTCAGGGTATTTCTTCAGAAGGGAGAATGTTACAGGTAGCTGAGCTAGTCAGAAATATTATAAGCAGTCAGGCAGCTCTAGGCCCTCAAGGAAGCTGGCACAGAGGACCAAATTTCTTGTGATCTTGGAGGTCTTGCTGTGGGCCAGATCTCAAGACAAAGGCAAAACAAATGCAACCACACCCTAAGTATAAACATCAAGGATTAGGTATGAATCACCTTGAGAAGCCAGGAGTCACCATCCCAACCCCCTACAGGAAGAGTCACTGATCCATAATGAATGCTTACTTGCTATGCTTACTCGCTTCCCCATTTGTCCCTGATTTGGTCAATTTTACCTGAACAATTAAGCTATTTGACCATAGTTCTGTTCCACCTCATGCCCATCTGCCTTGTGAGTTCTCATTTTTCCCTACCTTAGACCTGCCTCACTTCATGATTTTATTCTATAAAAGCCTCTAGTAAAAGAAAGTCCCTGGCAATCCACTTGGGTCCCTTTCTGTATCTCTCTCAGACAGAAGCTTTCCTTATCTCAATAAATATGTCTGTTCTTTAAAAAAAAAAAAGGCTGTAAGTCTAAGCAGGGAGTCATAAACCCAAACAGCACACCTTGGTCCTAAGTCCAAACGGTCATTAAACAGGTAGATTGTTAAACCAGGAATATCTGTATAAAGAGCTCAAAAAATTAACATCAAAAAGAAAAGTAATCCAATCAGTAAATGGAACATGAGCTGCACAGACATTTCTCAAATGAAGTGCAAATGGCCAATATTTATATGAAAAAATGCTCAACATCTCTAGCCATCAGGAAAATGCAAATCAAAACTGGATTGAGGTTCCATCTCACCCCAATCAGAATGGTTATTATTAAGAAGATAAGAAATAACAAATACTAGTGAGGATGAGGGGAAGTGAAAACATTTATACACTGTTGGTGAGAAATTAAACTAGTACAGCCACCATGAAAATCAATATAAAGTCTCCTGCATAAATAAATAAATAAATAAATAAATACATACATACTACCATGTAATTCAGCTATACCACCCCTGGCTATGTCTCCAGAGGAATCAAAGTCACCATACAATAGAGATACTGACAAACTTATAGTTATTACTAGTCACAATACCCAAGCTATAGAATCAGCCTAGATGACCATCAACAAACGAATGGATAAAGAAAATATGATGTGTATATATACACAATGAATGCACAGCGAAGCCACTCATTTATTCATCTATGAATGAATGAATTCATAATTCATTCATAAATTCATTCATCCACTAATTCATTCTTTTATGGTTTATTCAGCCATAAAGGCAAATGAAATCCTACCATTTTCAGGAAAATGGGTGGAACTAGACATGTTAAGCAAAATTAAACCAGGCTCAGAAAGACAAGTATTGCATGTTTTCTCTTCTATATGGAATCTATGAAAAATAACATGAAAGTAGAAAGGGGACTATTAGGGAATGGCATTTCCAGAGAAAACTGGGTGCTAGGCCACTTACATTGCATCCTTACCTCCCAAATTAACAAAGATGGTTGGATCTTGCGACAGAGGCAAAGGACTATAGTTAGCTATGCCCAGAGTGCATCACTAAAGAGCAGACACTAACTAAAAAGAGCTCCATACTAACAAAAAAGTTTTTCCACTATAGTTGATGCTCAAACCTCATCACACACATACACGCACGCACACACACACACACACACACACATATACATACACACACAGGCAACAAAATGCCTTCAAAACCTCTCAAATCCCTTAGAGGTAATCCACAGGGCATCAAAGGTGAGAAAATCAAAAGCCACACAGCTGAATTATACAAAGTGAGAAAGAAAAGATTTTTTAAATCTTTGAAAAAGAGATAATCTGATTGCAAGTGTACTCCCATAGAGGTTCAATAAATTGTGCTTGATAATTATCGAGGACCCCTTCAGTGAGTCCCCAGTGTCCTGCAAATTGTTATAGCACACAAAGAAAGAGCAAGAGAAAAAACTCAGTCTGTGCTCTCTGGCTTTGAAGATGGAGGAAGGACCATGAACTAAACAATGCAGAGGCTGGTAAAAGCAAAGGAATAGAGTCTTCCCTAGAGCATGAAGAAAGGAACACAGCTCTGGTGTCAGCCATTTTTCTAGCTCAGGGACCCGTGGCACACTTCCAGCCTGCAGAACTATAAAGTAGTGTGTTTGTGTTGCTTCAAGCCACTAAGTTTGTGGTGACTTGTAGCAATGAAAGGAAACTAATGGCAGGGCATGGTGACAAACATCTGTTATTCCAACACTTAGGAGGCTGAGGCAGGAACACTAACTGTATTAGAAATTCTTCTCAGGATGGGGCTTCAGACAACAGATCTGGAATTAGGGAGAAGCTAGGATTGATTCTATGATTTAGTTGAGCATTCTGGCATAGAAGCCTGGCACCCCAAAGCCCACAGTGAGAAGTAACTAGTCATGATGATGTACACAGTCCTGTTTGAAAGTGAGCCTTGGGGACTACATTGGTGGTGCCACATACAGCAGCATGAAAAACTAATACTGAAGGTCAAGGCAGCTAATGTTGGAATGCTGAAAAAAAGATGACAACACACTCAAATATCAAGTTTTTGACCTGAAAAG
>PVJX010031091.1:0-21508 GCA_004027295.1 Dolichotis patagonum
ATCCTGTCCACTCTCAGGTAATAATGTTGAGCATCTATATTTTCTTTTTCCTCTCCTCCTCCATCTTTTCAGGCTGGCCTCAAACTCGCGGTGATCTTCCTGCCTCAGCCTCCAAAGTGCTGGGTTGACAGGCGTGTGCCACCACGCCAGGCCTCCCAAGCCTTCTGACACTCAGGGTCTTTCCTCAATAAAGTCCTTCGAAGCGTCCCCTTTGTCTCTGCTGCACCCCACCTTCGCCTTGTCGCCCTGGAAGCACCCGGCCCTCGGGGAGCGCAGCTCCGGGCGCCTTCTCGGGGTCGCGCCTTCCCCGTTGCCCGCTCGCCGCCATCTCTGTTCTGCCAACCTCTCCTAGCGCGGACTCCCGGCGATTTCGCGGGCGGCGCAGCCTCGCGTGCCAGCTCTCAGCTCCGCTTTCCTCACCGCACCCAGCTGAGCCCCGCCCCCTGCCGCCCCTCCGCTTGGCTCCCCCGCCCTCGCCCGTCGCCTCCCCGCGCAGCATGGGCGGAGCTCCCGCCCCCCACCGAGGGCCCGGCCCCGCCCCCCGCGGAGCTCAGCGACCCCTGCTCGGTGCGTCCTCCTTCCGCTCCGGCCCGCCCCAGCCGCCCTCTCGCACCGTTCCGCTTCCCCGCTGCAGCTTTCCCACCTCTCCACCGCTCCCTCAGGTCCCACGCAGAGTTCCAACCCACTTCGTCTGGGATTTTCCACTCCTGGTTTGTTTGTTTGTTTGCTTGTTTGTACTGAGTCTTGCTATGTAGTCCAATCTGGCCTTGAACTCAGTATGCAACCCGTGCTGGGCTTGAACTTGCAGCGATCCCCCTGCTTCAGCCTCCCAGTGGTCGGACAAGTATACGGCATAGAAATCTTTCTTTCACTTGGTCACCAAACATCCCAAAGTTCTCTCTGACTGTTCTCCCACCAGATGTCAAAAGCCTCACCAATTCCTTACGTTTGGTCCCTACCCAGATGACCTCTTTCAAGAGGCCTTTGTTTTGTGATCATGCAGTAAAAGGCCCCTGCTCAGCACTACAAGACCCCTCACCCCTATACCCGCCCTCCTGGCTGCGTGCTTTTCTGTCCTTCCCTTCCCTGGGTTGGATGGGAGCTCAGAGGGAACCATTTACCTCTTTTGTTCCATGCTGTACCCCAGCTGGCAAAATAGTCCTGTAATGTAGACAGACAATATTTTCAAAATGAATGAATGATAAGGGTCTCCAAGATGCTTCATCCTAAGTGTTTGGTAGTATCGAGAAGAGTTTTGGGAGTTCTGATAGAGAATTTCTTCTGTTAGTGACCAGCATACTGAAAACCAACCAAATATAGAACAAAGAAATTGCCAATTCTAGGAAAAGAAAAGTTAATTCCAGAGAGAAAATGAAATGGAACATTACATTAATCAGCTGTGAATTTTTTAAAAAGCTATAACAACGTAAGCATTGAATAAACGTGTAACCCCAAACAGGGACCTAACTACTGTTGAGTGGGGAGAGGGAGCCATTGGTGTTGGTTTGTAGGGGGCAGGTTGGGAACTAACCCTAACCCACTGCAGCAGGAAGTCATACAATAGTGTCCTGAATAAAACATAAAGAAAGACCTGCCAGGCATGGCGGCACACTCGTGTAATCCCAGCACTTAGGAGGCTGAGGCAGGAGGATCGTTGCAAGTTGGAGACCAGCCTGGGCTACAAAGTGAGCTCAAGGTCAGCCTGAACTGCATAGTGAGACCCTGTCTCAAAAAAAAAAAAAAAAAAAAAAAAAAAAAAAGACTTGGTTATGTCTACTTTTACAAACTGGAAATATAGGAAGAGAAATGACAGAAGTTGGAAACAGTTGCTGTGGAGCAGTATGACTGAGTAGTGGTGTGGGTCAGGCGACATAGGCCCGTGCTGTTCCCCACTGGTAGCTTTGAGGTCCTATTTGCCTTCAAAAAGAACTGTTGAGCTGGGCATGGTGGTGTACTGCAATCTCAGCACTTGGGAGCCTGAGGCAGGAGAACTGCTGTGAGTTCCAGGTCAACCTGGACTACAGAGCAAGAGCCTATCTCAAAAAAAGAAAAAGAAAAAAAACCCCAATTGTATCACTGTAATAAAAGATTTAAAATTTCAAACATGAACAAAGAATTAACTTCTTTTTTATCTTTTTTGAGACAGGGTTTCACTCTGCAGTTTAGGCTGGCCTTAAACTCACTTTGTAGTGCAGGCTGGCCTCGGACTCCCAGTGCCCCTCCTTGTCTCAGCCTCCTGAGTGCTGGGATTACAGGTGTGCATTGCCATGCCTGAATTAGAATTCTATGCTGCTGAGAACTGAGACCATTTTGAAAAACAATAAGATACAATGAGAAACTAGGACAATAATACAGTAACATGTTTCTCCAAAGCAGATACATAAATGGTTAGTACATGCACACAATTTCCCTAATCTTTAGGGAAATGCAAATGAAAACGATAGGGTAATTGGTTGTGTTGGAGCACGCCTGTAATTGTAGCTACTGGGGAGGCCAAGACAGGAAGATTGCAAGTTCTGGGCCTGCCGGCCAACCTAGCAAGGCCCTGTCTCACAATAAAAAATTAAGAAGGGCTAGAAAGCACTCTACCACTGAGGCAGATCCCCCAACCCCTTTTCTTTTATTCTTTTTTTTTTGGTACTGGGGATTGAACTCATGACCTCACGCTTGCCAGGCAGGCACTTATGCCGGCCACTGAGCTAAATCCCCAGCTCATTTTTAAAACAGTGTGCTACTAAGTAGCCCAGGCTGTCTTTGATCTTAAATCCTTCTGCAGCAGCCTCTTGAGTAGCAGGAGTGTGAGGCACTGGGCCTGGCAGAGGAATCTTGGTCTCAGAAATCAGGGGTTCTAGCTGAGGAAAGGGTAAATGACACTTCTCTTTCTTTTTTCTACTTAGGAAAAACAGTATTGTGTATAATTTCTGATTTTTCTAAAAGATACATCATTCCAAATTTGAAAATTGTCCAGTGTGGTGGTGCATGCCTGTAATCCCAGCATTCAGAAGGGAGGCTGAGACAGGAGGATCACCATGAGTTTAAGACCAGCCTGGGCTACATAGTGAAACTTTGTCTCAAAAAAACAAAATAAACAACAACAACAAAAAACTAAAAAAACAAATTTGGTAATAAAATGAGTCTATAATAAAGTGGAGGAAATTTAACAATACTTGTCATGGTGGCACATGCCTTTAATCCCAGCACTCAAGAAGGAGGCTGAGGCAGGAGGCTTGCCATGAGTTTAAGGCCAGCCTGGGCTACATGCTGAGACTCTGTCTCAAAAAAAATAATTTAGCAACTTTGGAATGTTGCTTCATCCTGCCTGTTGAAATTGAAAAGACTACCTATTGTTAAACTCAATTACTTTTGGCTGCAAACATTCTTTAAAATAAGATGATTTCATTAGCATTTAATAGGTACAGAGTTTCAGTTTTGGTTGTGTTTTAGGTTCCGGGGATGGAAGCCAGAACCACACACACGCTAAGCCTGAGCTCTGCTGTCGCTACCTGGCTGCGTGGGTTCTTTTGTGCAGTTCAGACCCAAATCATGAATTGTAAAAGTACAGGTGCTGTGATCTTAGTGGCCCTGGGCATGAGTACTTGTCACAGCTCTGGGGCTCCTGGCCGCCCCATCAGCTCCTCCCAGCCAGAGCTCACGAGCCCTGGAGGCCTCCAGCGGTGTGTGGGCTGCCGGGCCTGCCCAGCCTTCTGAGGGCAGCTTGCCTGGGCCACACGCAATGCAATAATCCGGAGTCAGCGGCCGGGCCAGCGGTGCAGAGATCAGTGCACTTGCCTGCACCTCCAGGACCAACCTGCAGGCTGGGAGGGGACACTGCTGGTACTGAGAGGAATGGATCCCTGCATTTCATGGCCTGATTGTGGGATTTTTGAAACAGCAGCGGGAGGTTTGGTGGCATCTGGAGCAGTGGCAGTGTGGAGTGGCATCACTTGGGGCGGGGCCGTGTCTGAAGTCTGTTGCAGTCATGGTTCGGACCCAGGACTGGGCTGTTGTAGTGACAGCTCCACAGAACTGTGGGAGCCCAGCCACCTGACTGGCAGCTCAACTGTGTCTTTTCATTCCGTTTTGCTTTTTGTCTGTTTGGGTTGTTCAGGCCGGCTTGAACTCACTATGCAGCCCAGACTAACCTTGAACTTCTGTTTTCCTGATCACAATGCTTTATTTTCTTCAAATCCATTTTATTTCAAAGAAAAAAAGAAAACAAAATTTCAAAACATGTCAATCAGGGGCAACAATGGTACATACATTGCACTTTGTCATCCCCAAATCATTTACTTGGAGCACAAGACATCTGCGTTCAATGGTCTGAACAATATCAGCACAGATCTTTCTCTTCGTGAGTTCAGAGAACTCAGTAGTATAACTATCTTAACTATTTTTTATATAAATATACAAACATATGCATATGCTGTTACAGCCTCTCACACTTGTGAGACAATACAATGCATACACATGTGTGTCTTATTTATTTCCCTATAAAATCCAATGCATCCATTTACCTATAAAAGTCTCCAGTTTATCCTTCTTTATGGCTATGTAGTACTCCATCAAATACAAGTACCACATCTTTTTTATTCATTCCTGAGTCAGTGCCATTTAGATTGTTTCCAAGATCTGGCTATTATAAATTGTGCTGCTATAAACATGGGTGCCCATGTATCGCTGTGGTATGATGTTTTTAATTCTTCTGGGAAGATACCCAGAAGGAAAATAACTGGGTCGAATGGGACCTCTAGTCCTAGGTTTTTGTTTTTTTTTTTTGGTACTGGGGATTGAATTTACAACCTTGTACTTGCCAAGCAGGTGCTTGTGCCACTGAGCTAAAACCCTAGCCCATCTAGGCCTAGTATTTTGAGGAATCTCCAGATTGACTTCCACAGTGGTTGCTACAGTCTACACTCCCACCAACAGTGGAGAAGGGTTCCTTTCCCCCCACAGCCCCTCCAGCATTTGTTCTTGGTTGAGTTCCTGATACTAGCCATTCTTTCTGGGGTGAGGTGAAATCACAGTGTTGTTTTAATTTGCGTCTCTTGAACGACCAGTGCTGTTGAACATTTTTTCACATATTTATTTGCTGTTTGCATTTCTTCATCTGAGAGATGCCCATTTTTAAATTGGGTCTTTAAATCTGGGAGGGCTGATTTTTTTGAGCTCTTTATATGTTCTCGATAGTACGCCTTTGCCTGAGGAACAGCTGGCAAACATGTTCTCCCACGTTGTGTGTTGTCTCTTCACTCTGTTGGTGGTTTCTTGCTGTGCAAAAGCTTTTCAATAGGATGGGATCCCAGTTGTTGATGCTTTGTGACAGTTCCTGTGCAATGTGGGTTTTGCTCATAAGTTTTTGCCTACCCCAATGTCTTCAAGAGTTTTACCTACTCTATCTTCCAGCAGATTTAATGTGTCTGTTTTAATATTTTTTAAACACCAAGTACATTTGTTAGAAAAGAAGAAAGTTATGAAATATCCTTATATCTTTCCTTTAGAAATTAAAAATAAAAGATAGAATAAAGCCAAAAACAAATAGAAGAAAATACGAAAAAGATTAGAACTTACCCAATGTCATTTTTCAAAAAGATTAACATTTTGAGTCTTACATTTCTTTTTTTTTTTTTTTTTTTTGCTACCGGGGATTGAACTCACGACCACCCACGTGCTTGCAAGGCAGGTGCTTATGCCACTGAGCTAAATCCCCAGCCTTGATTCTTACATTTCTGTAGAAATACAAAAGACTCAGAATAGTTTAAACAATTTTGTCAGTTGTGATATTAAGACCTTTGATCCATTCTGATTTTAGCTGCATGGTGAAAAATACGGGTCCAGTTTTAATCTTTGGCATGTGTAGAGCAAGTTTTTCCAGCATCATTTTTTTTTTTTTTTTTTTTTTTTTTTTTTTACTGGGAGTCAAACCCAGGACCTTGCACTTGCCAGGCAGGTGCTTATGCCACGGAGGTATATCCCTGGCCTTCTAGCACCGTTTATTAAAGAGTCTTGCTTCCAGTGAATGTGTTTGCTGTTTGCATTTACCTTTGTAAAGATAAAGTGCTGGACTTGAACTTGCAAGTATCCTCCTGACTCAGCCTCCCAAATACTGGGATCCAGGCCCAGTTGGAAGAGCTCTGTTGTATAAGGCTGGCACGTGTCACCAGTGAAAAGCTGCTCCTGGGACTGCCATGCAGGAAGGGGAGTCACTGTTTCCCACCTGTGTCATAAAGGAAGTAGGTAAAGGAGATTTCTTTTTATTTCAGCAGCTCAACACCAATCAGGTGCGTGGACAAAGCCTCTGCCAAGTATAGATTGTTGTCAGAGCACTACCACCTTCTGATTGAGAGTAAACAGAAGCTATCAGACTGGCATCACGTGCAGATGTTTCTAGAACCACAGCGTCAGATGCAGAATTATCCCAGTGCCGTCACCAGACAGACAGAGCCCTGGCACAGCTCCTGGGCCGCTGTCGTGTTAAACCAGTTGCTCTTGACATGGTCCCGTGTTATTATTCTTTATCTCAGCATAAAAGAAAGCAAGTCATTATCATTTCATGTACTTATCTGGCTGGTGGTTTATTTTTTTGGTGCTGGGGGCCAGCACCAAATGTGGGGGCTGCCTGCACTCTGAGGGCACTCTGTATCCTGAATTGCCCGCCTAGCCTTGCCACTGGCCTGGCACGGATTATTTAGCAAAGGCTTGTCTATAAACGCAACCTGTGTCACAGTTTGACAATCAGTAAAATATTTTCATTTTTCTTCTGTGAAAATTGCACCCAGGGCCCTGATGTTGAGCTAGATGCTCTGCTCTTTGTGATTTTGAGTCAGGGTCCTGCTAAGTCACTAAATTGCCCAGGCTGGGCTCAAATGTACATTCCTCCTGCTTCAGCCTCCCAGAGTTCTGGGACTGCAGTTGTGTATCGCCATGGCGCTCTGCTAGCAAAAGACTTCTGAGGAGCCTGTCCCCCAAGTGAGCATGTGTCTGTCCTTTGATGTTGTCAGGACCACAAGCTACACTGGCCACACGACAAGGGGAGCCTGTGTCGGCTGGACTTTTGGAATATCAAATAGGGCTTTGAAAAATAGGCTGGACACATTTTGCTCAGAAACCTAATTCGGATGGCCAGGGACTTTGCAGCTGTACTGTCAGCTAAGAGATGGCACTCTCCTTCTGCGGTGCCGGGGTAAGCCCTGGAGATGTTCTCTGCAGATATTTGCGAACTGTAACCACACCCATTGATCACAGAGCATATGCTCGCATGTCTTTCTGAACACACACAGAGGTTTTATGTGCGTGTGTCAATTCTATTTATCTATGACTGTGTAACAAGGGCCTTAAGCTACCCCAGAAGAGCCCTAATCACAGACAAAACATTCCTTACAACAACACTGTGAATATATTCATTACACATGCATGTTCTTTCCCTTTCTTTCTTTTTTCTTTTCTTTTTTGTTTTTGTGGTTTTTGAGCCAGTTTTTTGAGCCAGAAGAAGAAGAAAAGACAAATAAATAAATATGAAATAAAACATGTGTAAACCTGGGTATGGTGATGCATGCCTGTAATCCCAGTACTTGGAAGACTGAGGCAGGAGAATTGCTGTGAGTTTGAGGCCATCCTGGGTTACACAGTGAGTTTAAGGCTGGTCTGAACTACATGGCAAGATCTTGTCTCAAAAAAGAAAAACAAAAAAGAAAAGAAAAGAAAAAGCAAGCAAGCAAGCAAATTTGGTGTGGTGGTGCATGCCTGTAATTTTAGCACTCAGGAGGCTGAAACAGGAGGATCCCTGCAAGTTTGATGCCAGCCTGGTTTACAAAGTGAGTTCAAGGCTGGCCTTGAGCTCGCCTTGTAAGCCAGGCTGGTCTTAAACTTGCAACTATTCTCCTGCCTCAGCCTCCTGAGTGCTGGAACTACAGGTATGTATCACCATATGTAGCTGCTACACATGTATTTTCTGATGGTAAAAAGGGAAAGCTAGCTGGGCATGCTAGTGCGCATCTGTAATCCCAGCACTCTGGGAAGCTGAGGAGGGAGAATAACAAGTTAGACCATAGGTTAGGAAGCTTAGCAAGACCCTCTCTCAAAATAAAAAGTAATAGGGTTGGACGGGCCGTGGCTAGGGCTGCTGCCCCGCCACATTTGCACTGTGGTGGATGAGGAGCTGGAGGCGCTGCTGGCTGAGCTGCAGGCGAAACATGGGGGTCTGAACAACACAGCACAACAGGTAGCAAAGCACAGGCAGGTAGAAATGAGAAACAGCATTGTAGCCCAAGTTCTGGGTCAATCCGCCTGAAGAAACAAAAGCAGTAGAGAATTATCTTACACAGATGGCAAGACAGGGACAGCTAAGTGGGGAGGTCTCAGAGCGAGGTTTAATAGATATCCTTGAAAAAGTAAGTCAACAAACAGAAAAGAAAACAACAGATTCAACAGAAGAAAAGTAATGGACTCTGAGAAGACAACGATTACTAAACTGAAATTTAATGGGATACTTCTAGGACAGAAGTTAAAATTTGTTTAAATGTTTATTTTGTGTTGTCTATGTGCCTTTACAAAATAAACTTGTTATGAAAAATGAAAAAATAATACAATAAAAAGGAAAACAGTAATAAAGGAGACATGGTGAAAGGCACGAGCAGGAGCTCTGTTTTTCTCAATAAACCTTGTTTTGCAGATTTAACTTGAGAATTAATGGGAATGTTTGACATAAGAGCAAAGGAAACTTAAAGCAGCACGTATTGGCAATTTCTGTCTTTCTTTTTTCTCTTGATCTGTCGATCTTGAGGGCTATCAATTGTATTGATCTTTTCCGAGAACCAACCCTTGTTCTCATCGATTTTGCTCTAATGCTTGCCTGTTTCCTATTTTATTGATTTCTTTTCTTATTCTTACTCTTCGAGTTTAATTTGCCTTTTTCTAGTGGCTGAAGGTGGAAAGCTGATTTTATAAATTTCTTCTAATACAAATATTTGCACATCTATACATTTCTCCCCAACAATCCCGCCTGCATGTGAAGCCCTTGGGTTTTGATTTTAAAACTATGAGTTCAGTTCTTTTCCTTGGAACAGAGATGTTCAAGTTGCCTATTTCTTCCTGTCCTGCTTTCGGGAATATGTGTTTTTCAGCCTTTTGGAAGAGCGGCGAGGCAGTGGGTACTGGGTGACAGTTCCTCCCGGCTCGCACCGGTGGACACCAGGTGTGCGTGGGCTTCGGGAGCGTTGCCTCGCCCCCACCATTAGTGAGCAAAACTAAGAATGTTTATGTGAGTCCTTCTAGAGGTTTATATTTATTCCACCATCTCTATTAAAAACCACAAGTTTACATGACCGCTCCCATTCCAATTCAGTCCCCAGGGCACATTGTAACTTTCCCCTTTTTCAAATTGTGTGTGTGTGTTTTGGTTTTATGAGACAGGGTCTCACTATATACTCCAGGCTGGCCTTAAATCTCAGTGATCCTCCTGCCTCAGCCTCTTGAATGCCTGTTAAAAATTCTTGTTTTCTTGAATTTGCTAGGGCTTCCAGGACAATGGCTACTTTCTTCATTGCATCCCGGGCACCTGAAACAGCACACGACACAGCAGATGTTCAGTGGATGCTCAGTGAATGGTCCAGAACTTGGATTTAGCTCCCTCCTATTTTCCATGTGCAAACGCTCATTTACTTTGGCCTGGGAGTTCTGAATAAGCACCTGGGGACGGCTGGCCTCCTGGTGCAGGCCTGCGTACCTAGAGGCATGGCTTGCAGTGTCCCTCCCACACCCAGCTGGGCTGTCCACTGCGCCTGCTACAAGTTTTAAGCCTTACTCAAAAAAGTTACCGGCAGGGGGAAGGCAAAGGATGGTGCTGTGTTACCTACACGATGCAGCGGTGTCCTCCTGCTCTGGAGCCAGGGTGAAGACAGTTTGGACAGAGAAGAGGAAGTGCTGTGCACAAATTGGGAACTCATTCACTGCGTGGGACCCAGAGGCAAATGACAATGATAATAGCTGCAGAGAGCAGTCTTTTTTTTCCCCCCTTTTTAAAAATTTTATTTTGTTTTTTTAACAGGGTCTCACTATGTAGCCCAGGCTGGCCTTAAACTCACGGTGATCCTCCTGCCTCAGCCTCCCGAGTGCTGGAATCGTGGGTGTGTACCACCACATCCAGTGAGGTGTAAATGATGTCTTGTGTCTAATGCATGCAGTTTCTGTGTCTGACATTTGCGCCTACCCCTGTGCCTCAGACTTTAAGATGTAAAAATCCTGAGTCTGCATTGTAATTCCTTCTGGGCCAGGGGTGATGAACCTGTAGAGATGGCTACCCAAACTGCACCCCCAAACCTGTTTATTGTAAAGTGCCAACACTGCAGTTAACCTCAATACTGAGGTTTTAGTTGAGAAAAAACAGCTCATAGATTTGCTCAGGAGCGTGGCGTGGTAGTGCACACCTCTAATCCCAGCACCGGGAGGCTGAAGTTGGAGGATCGCCACGAACGAGGCCAACCTGGACAACATACAAGATGCTGTCTAAAACAAATAACTAAAACAAAACCAGAACAACAACAAAAAGGATTTGTTTGGGAGGAAGAAGGGGAGGGCAAGGAGTAATGAGGAGGACGAGCTGATCACAGTACGTTATATGCATGTGTGAATGCACCATGGTGAAATCCCCATTCTGCATAGCTAACGTACGCTAATAAAGGAGAACAATGCATTCAGATATTAAAGAAAGAAAGAAAGAAAGAAAGAAAGAAAGAAAGAAAGAAAGAAAGAAAGAAAGCCAGCCAGCCCAGGCGTGGTGCACAACTGTCATCCTAGCACTGGGGAGACTGAGGCAGTAAGATCAAGAGTTCAAGGCCAGCCTGAACTGGATAGTGAGACCCTGCCTGAAAAAACAAAAGACCATTTTATGGAATATTTGTGCAATTAGATACCTTGCTTTCCATCTTTTTGCTTCCAACACATGGGTGACCTTGTGTTTGGGCAGGTTTCATGTAAGTAGTGTGGATTCCTAGAAATCTAATTCTGTCCCTAGTCTTTTTTTTTTTTTTTTTTTTTGATGGAGGTGCTGGGGTTGAACCCAGGCCCTCATGCATGGTGAGCAGGCCCCCTACCAGTGAGCTGTGTTCTCAACCACAAAGAACTATCTTCTTTTTAAATTCATGTATTTATTTGGTGCTGTTGATTGAGCCCAGGACCCTGAGCATGCTAAGCCTGTGCTCTACCACTGACCTCCACCTGCTGCCTCCACCTCATCCTCTTGCTGGTTTTTTTGCTGTTTTAGATAGTCTCACTGTGCAGCCCAGGCTGGCCTCGCACTTGCAGCGACCCTCCAGCCTCTGGAGTGCTGGGATTACGGGTGTGGGTCACCTCGCCTGACTTGTTATTATCTTTAAATGGAGGAAATTAAATCTTTTAAAATTATTTTGTTAGACATAGTAGCACATGAATATATCCCAGCACTGTGGGAGGCTGAGGCAGGAGGATCACAAGTTGCAGTCCAGGCTAACCGATTTAGTGAGACCCTGTCTCAAAGTAAACATTTAAAAAGGGCTGGGGATCTAGGTCAGTGCGAAGGTCATAGGTTCAATCCTCAGTAGAGAAAGAAAAATTACTTATTAATGTAACTGCAAGTGTTTCTATCAACTTAGTTTGTTTTTTTCTATTTTCTAAAAATAATATCTATAGCTCCCCTTTAGAAGGCCACAGCCCAAACTCTCCTGATAGAGATGTGTTTGCCTTTTAATTTCACCACGGAGTTGTAAAGTGTGATCACTTAACACTCAGACATCTTATTATCACCTGTGAGATCTGCCTCTTATTTAAGTTCTTTATGGAAGGTACTTCTAGGGTGGGTCTTTCTCTAGTGAGTCTTCTCAGGTCTGTAGTGCCTAACACGATTTTTTATGGTGTCAGATTTGAGCGGAAGTTTTACTGGATGTAAAATGTTATGTTTTAAAATTCTTTCCCTTTAATAGTCTGAGCATAAGTCTCCACTGTGTTTGGTAACTGCGGATGCTCTGCAGGACCTGGTGTCAGCCTGAGCCTTGCTCTTTTGATATACTCTGTTCTTTCTCCTGTCAGTCTGAAAGCTCCTTACCCCTCGGCAGGGACAATGAGGCCAAGGATGTTGGAAAAGGCAGGAAAACAGACTCACTCCTGGAGGAAGAAGTCACCCCTGCTCGCACCACTTGTTACTCAACTTTCAGACCTGTAAACATTAAGAAATAAATGTATTTATTATTATTATTATTATTATTTTTATTTTTATTATTTTTGAGACAGGGTCTTGCTCTGTAGTTCAGGCTGGGCTTGAACTCACTATATAGTTCCAGCTGGCCTTGAACTGGTAGAGATCCTCCTGCCTCTGCTTTCCAAGGGCTGGGATGCCAGGCATGTGCAACCACACCTGTTTCTAAGTGTTTTTCTTTGAGGAGTTGTTTTTCTCAGCTGGGTGTGGTGATTGACTCCTGTAATCCCAGCACTTGGGAACCTGAGGCAGGAGGATTCTTGTAAATCCAAAACCAGCCTGGGCTACAAAGTGAGCTCAAGGCCAGCCCGAACCATATAGGGAGGCTCTGCCTCAAAAAAAAAAAAAAAAAAAGAATTCTTTTTCTTGCTTTATTTTTCTGTCATTTTTTGAATTGATTGCATTATCTTTGTTCTATTGTTTTCTCATTAATCTTTCCCATCTATTTACTATCCTATTTCCCTTATTCTGGTGGTTACCTGGTAAGGTTGATACATTGTGTCAACTTGAGAAGTCTAAGAAATTTAACTAAGAGGCTCAGCAGGGAGCCAGGATCCTTACTTTGTAACATCCTCAGCCTGTGCAAGAAGAGGCCGGCAGATGGCTGAGTGCTACACCCGCCCCAGGGGAGCAGCCTGCATACAATGAAAGACAAATGAGAAAGGCCTGATGGCTGGTTCTTCCGAGGAGCCTGGAGCAGGCTCCTCCTTCAGCTGGGACCTTGTCCCCTGGCTTCTGACGCAGACTGCTTGGCTTCCTCCTGGGACTCTTTAACCTTCCATGGTAGACTGTTAGTGCTCTGCCACAGACTCATCGGCGCCTGATCCGGACTTGCACGGGACGCTGCAGTGAGCTCCACACCTTGGCCGGACCCTTCAGCCTCCCAGTGTAACCCAGGCTGGGCGTAGTCATCGGACTCTGGCTGACCATGGCAAGCCCATCTTGTGATTTCTTACACATTTGTGTATCTTGTGTTATATCTGTTTCTGTAGTAAACTCTGACTGATACATTACCTTAAACTTTTCACTTTAGTTAATGTTACACCATACATTTGGCAGAACAATAAAAACCAGGCCAGGCTCGGGGGTGCAGGTTTCTAATCCCAGATGCTGTGCCTAAGGCAGGAGGATGGCAAGTTCTAGTCCACCCTGAGCAATTCAGCAACTTAGCATGATCGTGTCTCAAAATAAAAAACAGAGGACTAGGGATGGCGCTCAGTGCAAAGGCCCTGGGTTCAATCCGCGGTACTGGGGGCAGGGGGAGAGAAAGAGTAAAAGTATTTGCATAAATCTTGCTATGAGAAACTTCGGTGCCCGCATCCCCAGTCATTTCTGTCTCTGACAGAAACCACTCTCTGGCTGCTTCTCTGCACATTTACTCCTTTAACTCTGCAGAATATGCGTGTATTGCTGCTTCTTGATTTTTCACTTTTAGTCATCTGGTGTTATCTTCCACCGTACAGGATGCAGGCTGAACCCTTCCATGGTCAACACACACACACACACACACACACACACAGACACACACACACACTTTCTCAAGCAAATAGGATAATGAATGAATAAGCTGGTATGTTTTCAGTGATATAGATAGATGATAGATAGATAGATAGACAGATAGATAGAATTTTTTTTTCCTCGAGACAGGGTCTCACTATGTAGTTCAGGCTGGCCTTGAACTCACTGTGTAGCCCAGGTTGGTCTCAAACTCTCCACCATCCTCCTGCCTCAGCCTCCTGAGTGCTGGGATTATAGGCATGTGTCACCATACCAGTTTACACAGGGGGATATTATAGTTTTGAAAACAAATGAACCGAAGGGCCAGGTGACAACAGGTATAAATCTGGAGATGATTTTAAAGAGTGAAAGAAAAGTATGTTTCTGACTACCACACAGAGCCTTTTTATAAGATTCTAAACCAAGTAAAAGAAAACAACACATTGTTCAGATATCCATATAAGTTATAAAACTATTTTAAAAAAACAAAGACATGGAGAGTATAAAAGTGAGCTAGGTGACTACATTGACTGACTGCTTGTACTGGAGTTGAACCCAGGCTCTTATTCTTGCCAGGCAAGTACCCTACCACTAAGTTACACCCCCAGCCCTATTTTCTTTTGAGACAAGGTTTCACTAGGTTGCCCCAGGCTGGCCTCAAATTTGCAGTCCTCCTGCCTCAGCCTCTGGAGTAGTTATGATTCCAGGTGTGTGCATCCCTGCCCACCAGGTGAGGAAGTGGGGTGAGTCAAGAGCTCACAGATGTTATTGGCTGTTTGGATGGTGGATTCCTGAGTTCATTATATATATACACGAGTAAGTCAAAGTAAACCAGCAAAGGAGATAATGGGTAGCTGAACAATCGTTCTTAACTGTGCAAAGTAATTCACAGCAGCACTGCATTGTGGGAAAAATTCTGGAAAATTATACCAAATTAAATTGTTTTGGAAATAAATAACTTTATTTCTGCTGTTTTCTCTTTCTGGACTACTTATATTTTGACCATTGGACCTCCTGCATTGATTCTACTTTCTATTTTCTCTTCTGTTTTCCATCTCATTTTCTCTTTGATCTATTTTTTGTGAGACTTACTCAACGTTAGCTCCCAATGCTTGGAGCTGGGGTGTGGCTCCATGGTAGAGCACTTGCCTGGCATGTCCTTAGGTCTTTAAAAAGTGTTTTTAGGTTGAGTCTAGTGGTGCATCCTTGTAACCCCAGCATTCAGGAGGCCGAGGCAGGAGAATCATCACGAGTTCAAGAGCAGCTTTAGCGATGCAGTGAGTTCAAGGCTACCCTGAGCTACATAGTGAGACCCTTTCTCAAAAAAGAAAAAAACAAAAAAAAATTTTTTTTAAAGAAAACAAGATCTCTATGATTGCTAAGTTTCCCAGGCTGGGCTCAAACTTGTGATCTTCCTGCTTGGACTTGCTCTGAAATTTTTTTTTAATTTTTTAAAATTTTATTTTAAAAGGGAGTACAATTAAACACAACAAAACAGAACAGAACAGGACATAAAGCATAAATTTCAAAGCTAGACAACCAGAGATCTTCACTGTCATATTATCTTGTTTTCTTCCAAATGGTTGTCCTTATCTTTGCATATGGGGAACTCATACTAAATAACATAGCTAATCTTTTCACAAGATGTGTAGTTCACTGGCTCCCACTTGCTAAGCAGGGAGGAGGCAGAGAGGGGACACGGGACGGGGGGCAGGATGACATGAGACGTCTGATTCTCAGCCCACGTGCTGGCAGGCTCACAGCTGCCTCCCAGAGAGGGGAGGAGTTCTTTGTTCTCCTGGCACCCCGAGTCAACCGCATGGTACAGGTCCCGATGTGCCAGGGTCTTTCTCCTTCCGGCTGCCAAAAGTCTGCCACACTGTCAGCTGCCCCCCAGAGAGGGGAGGAGTTTGAAATTTTTAATATAAATGTTTAGAAATTATATATATATATATTTTAAATAAGAATCTTTTTCTTTCCTCCCTCATTGCTTCTCTTCTTTCCATCCTCTAAGCTGAAAAAACTAGATATTCTCATGCAGAAATTTTTATTGTTTCAAATTTTTTTTATCAGTACCTGTGTGTAGCATATACTGTTTACCGCCTTGTATGGAGCCAGTGCATGTACAGAGCACATCTTCATTCTTTTTTTTTTTTTAATTGAGACAGAGTCTCACTATGCAGTTCAGGCTGGCCTTGAGCTTACTTTGTGACCCTGGCTGGTCTCGAACTCACAGTGATCCTCCTACCCCAGCCTCCTGAGTGCTGGGATTACAGGCATGCGCCACCATGCCCAGCTTTACTCCTTTTTCATCTTGTCCCCTCTCTCTCCTTTTATTTTTTTTTTAATTTTATTTCATTTTTGAGACAGGGTCTCACTATGTAATCTAGACTGGCCTTGAATTCCTTCTGTCTCAGCCTCCAGAGTGCTGGGGTGACAAGCATGTGCCACCACACTCAGCTTTGTTGCATTTGAATGCAGTTATTTGGATAGAAGCCTGGGCTGCTGCTGTCTGGATTAAACCCATAGCTTTTGTTCTTTTTCTGAGTCTGAGGTTGGAAGCCAGGGCTTCACACATGCCAGGCAAGCGCTGCACCACCGAGCCATGCCCAGGTTTGCTGTTCAGCTCCTGCGTGCTCCTGAGGGCAGTGGTCCTGGGGCACTTCATGAGCTGAAGTGTCCTCTTGACTGCAGGCAGGCTCCTCCGAAAGCAGAGGCAAGTCCCAGGCTCCTGCTGTGGGGCCTGTGAGCCCCTCAGAAGTCCCCCAGAGCCACTTTCCATTCCCACGTCTCCATCTGCATGCTCAGAGCCTGTGCACGCATGGCCTCTGGAGCAGGCTTCCCTTGCATGTGGTTCTGCTGTGGTTTCCTCCTTCTCTTGGCCTCTTGTCCCTGTCTTTGAGTAGCTCCTGATCAGTTCTGGGCTACCAAAAGCACTTTCTGGTCTCCTGTGTGGTCACTCAGTGTGTACAAATGTGTATGTGTGTTCGCGTGTGTGCAAATGTGCTCCTCCCTTACATATGATCCAGCACCTAGCATTTATAGTCACAAAAAGAGCATTCAGCCTTATTTTTAAGAATCAAAGCCCTCTTTTAGGACTTTGTCCAAAGAAATAGCAGAATTGTGGCCAAGGTTTATTTTCAAAGATTTCTTTTCTGGAGGCGTCTATGCAATGGGATTGATAGCTCAGAAAGTACCAGTGTTTCCAAGTACAGGACTTTTTTTCTGTGTGACTTGAAGTGTCTATCTGCCCAGAGGCAGAAGCATTGTTGTGGAAAAAGACACATATTAAAATTTACTGGGAATTGGGCATGGTGGTGCACACTTGTAATTCCAGCACTCGGGAGGCTGAGGAAGAAGGATTGCTGTGAGTTTGACAACAGCCTGGGCTACCCAGCGAGTCCGAGGCCCACTGAATTACATAGCGAGACCCTGTCTCAAAATAAATAAATAAAGTTTCCTGGACTCTGTTGTTGCAAAGGTGTGCATTTCTTTGAAACTGGGGTGGTTTTGTTGCAGTCAGTATCTCTGACACCAGCTGTTGGTCTGGCTGCAGTCATGACTGGCTGTTATTGTCTGCTCACATGCAAACCTGGTCCAAACACTTTCTATTAATACCATCTATGGGATTTTAAAAATTCCAGGTATGATTGTGCACATCTGTAATTCTAGCACTTGGGAGACTGAGACAGAATGATCTCCATGAGTCTGGGGCTTAGCCTGAAGTACATAAGGGGACGGTGTCTCAAAAAAAAAAATTAAAAAAGAACCAGGAGGTAACACATAAACACCTGCAGAATGGGCATCAACATTTTGGGAGAAAACTTTAGAAGCAGAGGTGTGACATTGGGTTAAGAAATTCTGCATCAACAACACCGATGTACAGTAAGAGTGTGGTGTAGACAGACACTGTCATTACTGACTCTGAGCTGAAAAGCGATTTGGAAGAATCTGTCTCCACATCAGTGTCCTCTATAAAGAGGTTTTAGCAATACCTTCCGATTTGTTTCCCTTCAGTTCTCCCTTTTACACACACACACACACACACACACACACACACACACACACACGAGTGATCTATAACACAACTGTATGTTTAAATGAGTCTGAAGAGAGTTCTGCCATAAGCTCAAATCAGAATTCTAAATAAGATCATATTGTTCATAATTTCATTGGCAGCCTGTTCTTTTTCTCTCTTGGATCTAAAATTGGAGATGGTGAAACTGGAGATGGTTGAAAGTTGAGGAAAGTAGGAATTAATATCCAGCCTCTGACGTACAAAAGACAATTATGCATCACGACACCGGCCTTGAGGGACAGTTGCGTGACTCCTAAGTGCTTTCCTTTCGGTCCTGCGTGTATCTGGAACCCACCCCCAACCCTGACACACACTTCAGCATTTCCACCACTCTCAGGATTTGGTACCCCGAGTGGACACGGCAGCCCTCCCAGCTCCTGGTCCCAGAGGAGGGACGGGAGGCCTGTTTCAGGCCCTGGACAGTGGGAAGACCCAAGGACAGCACAGGGTCAGGGGGTTGGAAACTCACGACAGCCCCCATGAGGATGCCGTGGTCCTCAAAGAAGGCGGCTCCAGAGAAAGCCCTGCTACTCTGCGGGTCACGGAGCTAGGCGCAGCGCGGGCAGGTGGGTCAGTGTGAACCCTGGCTCACCTTCTTGGCGCTCTGGGAGGCCCTGTGGGTGCACTGGAGCCTGATGGGCTGCAGGTGCTGTGGAGCTGCCAGAGGGCAGCACCCTGGGGTCAGAGGAGACCGTGCGAGTGCACTCATGAACACCTGTGACTGGGCCACCCTGGGCCCAGGACTTCAAGAACCATGTGCCCTCCCCAACAGCGCTGGGAGCCGGCTGGCACAGGGGACAGACAGCTGCCCCTTTCTCTTCGAGAGCGAGCTCTATGTGAAGGCATTGGCTGGGACCATGTTTGTCAGTATATTTCTCCCAGCACTGGCTGGGAACAGGACTTGGGAGGACCAGAAGAAATAAGAAATAAGAGCTCAATGCTTTCTTCACGTCCCTGTTGAGCTGCATTTTGAAAACTTGCTACCACGACAAAAATGAGAAAGAAACAAAAGGTCGGGCATGGTGGTTCATGCCTGTAATCTCAGCACTTGGGAGGCTGAGGCAGGAGGACCATCACAAGTTCAAGGACAGACTGGGCTTCATAGTGAGTTCAAGGCCAGCCTGAGCTACATAGCAAGACCCTGTCTCAAAAAGACATTCACAACACAAGAGCGATTGTTTTCTAAAGCTCTGTGTCTTGTAGTAGCTGCTGTGATAGCGGGAGTCCAGAGAGCTGGACGCTTCTGTGGCTGCAGCTGCTCCACCTCAACAGAACTGGGCCTCACAGAGGCTCTGGTCTGAGGAAAAGGCAGGTTTTTCAAGGGCTGTGGGCAAGACAACCACACTGGAGTGGGCAGTAGGCATGACAGAGTGAAAGAGGACAGGAACTTTGTGGGCCCCTGCCTCAGTCAGTCAGGTGTGAGTTACTGTCACTCTTACTGCCTTAGAATGAAGGCTCCCGCAGGGTGGGGACCTGTCTGGGGGCCCAGCATCAAGATATCCTACCACAGGCCCAGAGGGTGGCTCAGCAGTAGGGCACTTGCGCACCAGGTGGGAGGCCCTGGCACCATCAAAAATAAAGTATGTTTTAGCCAGGTGTGGTGGCACACACCTATAATTCCAGCACTCAGGAGGCTGAGGCAAGAGGATTGCTGTGAGTTTGAGGCCAACCAGGACAAGCAGAAGAGACCCTGTCTCAAAAAAAGAAAAGAAAAAGTTCTACTGTATTTTCCCTGGGAAATTAAGCCCTAGCATGATTTTTCAGGATGCTCACAACCAGTTAAGATGATCAGACAGACAGACACATTTAATACAAATGTAGGCAGGCATGGTGGCCTACACCTGTAATCCCAGTACTTAGGAGACTGAGGCAGGAGGACTGCCACAAGTTCAAGGCCAGCCTGGGCTACAGTGAGTTCAAGGAGAGCTAGGACTACATAGTGAGACCCTGTCTCAAAAAGACAAAACAAAAAACATAAAGCCTACTGCAACACACGATAGATATATTTAATTATAAAACAATAATATCAATATATAATTAAATGTAAATAATATTATTTACAGAAATACATATAATAAACGATAATATAAATTATGTTAAGTATTTGTAAACACCTAAGCAGGCTCCTATGGAGACAGGTAAACACCTATGTAAACAGACAAATTTGAGATTCATTGCTGAATGACCAGAGTACAAACATGGTGCACGAATAACATGTACACTTGATAACTATCGAGCGTGGCTGTGTCTAATATGAGTTTCATGAATCAAGATGTCACGTGTTGTAACCGTGGACTATGAGCAGGCTGTGCAGACAAGAAGTGCTCATCGAAGGAAAGCTTTATTGCTGGATATGAGAGAGTGGGGCCAATGCTTCTGCAGGAAATGGAGTCACAAGAAATTCAGGCTGGAATTTGGGGTTGAAGAGCTATGATGATGTTCCAGAGGAAGACAACATGACTGTATTTGATAAATGTAGATTATTGTACATGAATGAATGAATAAATGTAGATTGTTGTTCATGCACAAAAAAAAACAAGACATCCCCCGAAAATAGGCCTTTTTGAGTCTTTTGGAGCAAAAGTTAATATAAAACCTGATCTTATTTTTGGGTAACAGGGTAGGTACTGAAGGTTGATTTTCACACAAGGGGATCTGATCAGTTCCAAATAGTATCACCTAGAAAAACAAGTTTGAGAGGAAAATTCAAGGTTGAATGGACAATAGACTTGAGGGGGAACACACCATGTTGGTCACCAGATTGTCTCCTTGAACTACAAAAATTAAAACAGCATGGTACCTCACAGAGAGTAGTAAGCTAGAATAAAAAGCTAAGGAATCTTTGCAAGAAGAGTATCTGTTTTTTTTTAATTTTTTAAAATTTTATTTTAAAAGGGAGTAAAATTAAACAACAAAACAGAACAGAATGGGACATAAGAAAGCATAAATTTCAAAGCTAGACAACCAGAGATCTTCACTATCTGTCATATTGTCTCTTTTCTTCCAAATGGTTGTCCTTATCCTTGCATATGGAGAGCTCATACTAAATAACATAGCCAATCTTTTCACAAGATGTGTAGTTCACTGTCTCCCACTTGCTAGGCAGGGGGGAGGGGGAAGGGGGATTCAGGATGGGGGACAGGACAACTTGAGATGTCTGATTCTCAGCCCACACGCAGGCAGGATCACAGTCACCCCCCAGAGATGGGAAGAGTTCCTTGTTCTCCCGGCACCCCAAGTCAACCACACGGTGCAGGTCCCGACGCGCCAGGGTCTCTCTCCTTCGGGCTGCCAAAAGTCGGCCACACTCTCAGCTGCCCCCAGAGAGGGGTGGAGCTCCTTGTTCTCCCAGCACCCGAGGGGAGTCAACCACACGGTGCAGGTCCCAGTGCGCCAGGGTCTCTCTCCTTCGGGCTGCCAAAAGTAAGCCACACTCTCAGCTGCCCCCAGAGAGGGGGGAATTTCCTTGTTCTCCTGGCACCCCAGTCAACCGCATGGTGCAGGTCTCAATGCACCAGGGTCTCTCTCCTTCAGGCCGCCGAAAGTCTGCTACACTCTCAGCCACCCCCCAGAGAGGAGAGGAGTTCCTTGTTCTCCCGGCACCCCAAGTCAATTGCATGGTGCAGGTCCCGAGGCGCCAGGGTCTCTCCCCTGCAGGCCCCCTAAAGTCCGCCATACTCACCTGCTATTTCTTTCTGATGAATTGATCA
>PVJX010031092.1:0-21488 GCA_004027295.1 Dolichotis patagonum
TGGGCTTGGAAATCGAGGAGAGCCTATGGAGTGCTGGGATTATAGGCATGGGCCGCCACATCCAGTTGTTCCTTTTTTTTTTTTTTTTTTTTTTTTTTTAAATCGGTACCAGGGATCAAACTCACGACTGCCTGCTTGCAAGGCAGGCGCTTATGCTGCTGAGCTAAATCCCCAGCCCCTAGTTGTTCCTTTTTTTGAGTCAGAATTTTAGTAAATTGCCTAGGTTGGGCTCAAATTTGGGATTCCTCCTGGCTCAGCCTGTCAGAATGCTGGGATTATAGTCATGTACTACCATGCCCAGTTTGGAAAATTACATTAGCTATTTTGAGATTACATAAAAAGGTACAGCCTCTTACTAGTGTTGGTGATTATCATTTATTTGTAACATACGTTGAGGATACGAAGTATATATAGCATTTAATAATTATAGGTTTCTGCTTGAGTGGTAGTAGAAATTGGGCCCAAATTTAACTTTTTTTTTTTTTTTTTTTTGGTGGTGCCAGGGATCCAACTCACGACCTGGCATTTGCCTGACAGGAACTTGTACCACTGAGGTATATACCCAGCTCATCAACTGTTAATTTTTAAAAATTATGCATTGACATATGAGGTACTGTTTTTTTTTAATCCATATATCCTACTAAATAAACTTGTTAATCATATTTAGAGAAACTTCATCAAGATTGCTTTTTCTCCACTTTCAGTTCAGTCTTTGAGTTTGAGGCATTCCTGCCTCAGTTACACAGGCATGTGCCACCATACCTGGCAGCCTTTCACTTCTTTAATGTTGGATTACAATTAAGGAAAAAGATAGGTTGTTTTGTTTTGTTTTGTTTTGTTTTGTTTTGTAGACAGGCTTTGTAGCTCAGGCTGGTCTCAAATTTAAGGCAGCGCTCCTGCCTCAGCCTCTCAAGTGCTGGGATTCCTGGCATGAGCCACGCCCAGCAGGGAAAACCATTTCTGAATTCCAATTGTGTTTTGCTTACAGAATCTAGGGAGCTTTTTTATTTCTTTTCAGGTGGATGAGCAGGGATCTTTGAGCAAATGTGATACCAGTTGCCTTTATTTTTCCCTGTTTTTAGAAGTAATTTGATGAATTCAAATCAAAACATCAGCCTGCTTGTTTTCATCAAGTTGTTTCTTGGTTTTGCCAACCTGATTTATACTTTTCCCTCATTGAAATCAAACAAGTATCCACCATAGACAGAGTAATCTGGTAGCCACAGAATTTAAAGGCTAACTTTATCTCTTCAATTCACTTTCTTAAACTTGGATTCTCTTTGTCCCTTGTGTTTCTGGCTGCCTGTGTAACTTCCATTTCTGGATTAAAGTGGTGTATTGTTGACATGTGTTTCTCTTCATAAACTTCCTGAGGGAGGAGATTATCTCCTGTTATTGTGGGATGGGTAAGGGCACTCATAAACCTGACTGAACAATAATCCCTGTTGTTTTTGTGGGGTTTTTTGAGATACAGTCTCATTCTAGCCCAGGCTGGCTTAAAACTCATGACAATCTTTCTGCCTCAGCCTCCTGTTGGCTGGGATCATTGGCACGTACAGCCATGCCTCATCTTGTCACATGCACAGCCAGTCTTTGGCTTGGAAGGGCTCTTAGCTCTCAAGAATTCTTCAGAATGCTTTGTGGTTCAGGTGAGAGATTTTGGTCTCTGTCTTCCTCAGCCAGTGTACCTTTAGAGTGCCTGGGTAGATGTAAATTGTCACCTCCATGTTTTAGGAGTCAGCCAGGAAATTATTCTGTGCCCATTTTCTATAGCCAAGATAGAGCTAACAGGGAGTACAGGCCAGAAAAGTAGAAGAAGCTGTCAGAAATTGTACAAGAAATACGGTTTGTAGATGGTTGTGAAATCTTAGGGGTTGTGTCTTTCAGTGTGTAATGTGAGTTTTACGTTTGTGTCCTAGCAGTTGTTCCTTTGTGCTGTGCCTGTGTGCTGTGTGTGCCTAGTGGGTGCTTGTGTTAGAGCTAAGTAGGTAAGCACAGTGCTGTACTGGACCATTTACTTGGCTAAGGTCTTGTATTTTAAAAAAGTATAGTGTGTTAATTAAATCTGATATTGATAGTTTTAGGTTATTGGCAAAAAGATTGTTTTCTGGACTAAAATAAGTCTGATAATTTTTCTCTGAGGCCTCTAGAGTTTTTTAAGTTTTTTTTAACTGAGTAAAGTAGAAGAATGAATTTGTCTATTATTCTGGTTTTTCTTGTCTTGACTGCAGAAAGTATTGGTAATAGTTCGATGATCATGCTTGATTTAAAGGGTATTTCAGTAGGCAGTGGGTCAGGCTGCTGGCTGGTCTTGTGTTCTCAGCAGGGAACAGCCCTGCCCAAGTAAGGATGGGAGGGAACAGACTTGGGGTTCAGTCCGCTGTGATCTGGGGCAGATAGTTAGCTTCTGTGCTTTCCATGTACCTAATCTA
The DNA here is from genome assembly GCA_004027295.1 of Dolichotis patagonum. Lineage (NCBI taxonomy): Eukaryota > Metazoa > Chordata > Mammalia > Rodentia > Caviidae > Dolichotis > Dolichotis patagonum. The sequence goes on from PVJX010031092.1 coordinate 2,433, forward strand.
AAAAATGTGATTAGTATCACCAGACTTCAGAGTTGTCATTTAGGTACTAAATATCATGTTTAAGGAGATCAGGCTGCACTGAAGCATTGAAACACAGGTTGTTCTTCCAATCCTGGTAGCCATAATATACCGAAAGCTTACCTCTCTGCTGCATACTGGCACCTGCTTGGAAACTTCGTATATAGTAGCGTTCCTTAGTTAATTATGAATTCTTTGAAGTCTGTATTCCTCATTTTAACCCTCCTATCTCTCATAACTGACCTATAGTAGCGATTTTTAAAAATGAAAGAAATAAGCCTTGTGAGAAAAAGATACAGTGTAGTGTTTGTCAGTGTCATATTTTGTTTGTTTTTGTCCACATTCTGCATCATTATTGATGCTAAACGATTTTAGGATTTTTAAAAATCATTTGCTATGTACAGTATTTCAGAGACTGTTAAGTTTCTTTACATCATATATATTAAAGATACCAGGGAAGCCATTTTATGTTACAGTGATACTTCGGTTGTTGAATGACTTTCTGTGGCTACTTAAACAACAAACTTTGAAAAAAATTTGCTCGGCATTCAGAACTTTGCTCAATAGATAGTTGAACTAAATCTGACTTGGAAAAACCTGTACAGGCCAGTCGTGGTAGTGTACCCCTGTGATCCCAGCACTTGGGAGGCTGAGGCAGGAGGATCCCCATGAGTTTGAGGGCAGCCTGAGCTACATAGGTGAGACCCTGTCACAAAAACAAAAACAAAACCACACCATCATACAGGCCAAGAGTGAGTCACATGCCACGTCTTGCCACAGACACAAGGGGTGCCATTTCAGCCTAGGCGCTGCTCTTGCCCAGACAACGTATAGTGCTTGTGTGAGTGCGCCAAAAAATTTGTCATTGTCAGCTTTCTTTTTGCACTTTATTTGGGTAAAGTACTTGCAACCTTGGCTTCAAAAAAAAAATTAATGATACCAGCAGTAAAGCCAAGAGGAAAACAAACCATGATAGGATTAAATAAACAGCGAAATTTGTTGAAGTCCTGGAAAAATAAATTTTTAGGTGTGATTTTTGGTTACTTGGTTTTATGGGAAAAATATGTTCAGTTCTTGGTGTTCAAACAACGAATTTGAAGTGAATTTAGTTCAGCAACTGAAGTAGCGCTCCATTCTGGCCATTATTCGCATGTGGTAGTGGATCTGTTTTTTGAGACCAGGTCTCACTGTGTTGCTCCATCCTGCCTCAGCTCCTGGGTTCAGGTGCTACTCCTGCCTTAGCCGCCTGGTACCTGTGCTACCAAACTGAGCTTAATATCCATCATGTGAGAGTCGATGATGTTTTGGTTCAAGGCTGGATGATAAGTGTGTTCATCCAATTTATGATCATATGCATCATTTTAGTTTTTTCTGTTTGCTTCCTTTTTGAGACTGTATTTCTTTCTAGAAATACAGCGTCATTACCCATATGTGGATTTTGAAAGCTATTTACAAGCTTAAGTGTTAAGCTTTTCGGTGTGTGTTTTAATCAGTTTGTTGACTGTCATAAGCAGTGAGTTCTCCCCTTACTTCAAAACTGCCCTTCGCTCACTTGTGGGAATAGATGTACCTGTGTTGACTCGTTAAGGTCAGATGAACTCTGCTTGAAGTCCTTGTGCTGATGGACACATTGTGTGTGATGCCCGGGAAACCCGAGGTGGGTATTTGTGGCAAGCGCATCTGAGATTCACCATCGAGTTTGTAGTTGAGGCAGCCTTGTGTCCTCGAGAGAGCAGGTTCAGGGTTGTCATTTAGAGGGCCTCCCTCTTTTCTCTCTTCCCCCCTTCAAAAACCCAAGTGCTTGTAGCTGTCTTGTAAATAGTAAGTATATAAAAACAGCACTAATTTCTGTGGACCCATTGTTTTTGTAATTCTTTCTTTTCCCCACACCTGGCAACACCTGGATGAACTGTTCCTCTCTCTGTATACCTAGGAACTTCTCAGAATTAAATTGTTTTTGGTATTACTAGTCATTGAGCCCAGGGCCTTGGATTGAGCTACAATCCTCAGTCCTTTCTTAAAATTTTGAAGCAGGGTTGTACAGAGTCTGCAAATTACCCAGGCAGGGGGCAAACTTAAAATCTTGTCTCAGCCTGCCAAAGTGCTACTTCTTAAATACTCAGCCTCTTAGAGGTAGAGTTCTAATTCTTTTATCCTTGCAATGCCTAATTGTAGTGTAATGATTCGTGGTGTCAGTGACAGTTTATTATATGACAAAGTTGTATTGTAGAACAGTATTAGTATTATATGCCACATTTACTCTTAACTCTTGTTTTTATCTTTTCTGGATTGATAGCTAAGTATACGTTACAGCTTTCTCAGAATTAGGTTCATTAAAATCAGCTACTTTAAAGGCGTTGTGAAGGCACTAGAATATATTATAAATTGGTTACCCAAATTTAGCATTTGGGTTTATGTTAGGTTTTTTTTTTTAATGGTGCTGGGCATCAAACCTAGGCCTTGTTCATGTAAGGCCAGCACTCCTAAGCTACATCCCTAGCCAAAAGATTGTATCTACATTTTAAGTGTAAATTAATGTCACCCAGTTTTAATCAAATTAATTTTTTTTTTTTTGTACTGGGAATTCAACTCAGGACCTTGCCTTTGCCGGACAGGCATTGTGCCTCTGAGGTATATACCCAGCCCTTTCTTGTTTTTTTGAGACAGGGTCTCCCTGTGTAGGCCCGACTGGCCTTGAACTCTGGTAGTCCTCCTGCCTGGCCAGCCTGAGTGCTGGGATTCCAGGTTTGTACCACCATTCCTGGCCTGTCATTTTTAATAAAGTATTTACTACTCAGCACTCTAGCCAATGTCACAGTAGACTGTTCCCCTTAACCTTTTTTTTCTCTTGTGTATCAGACCCAGTGCGAAGCATGTCTTCTCCTACTGAACTTTACCCTCAGCTCACCTTTTTACTCCTTTTTTTTTTTTTTTGTCTTTTTGAGACAGGGTCTTACTGTGCAGTTGAGGTTGTCCTTGAACACACTTTATAACCCAGACTGGCTTGGAACTCACAAGGATCCTCCTGCCTCGGTCTCCCACGTGTTGGGACTACAGGCGTGTGCTACCATGCCCAGCAAGCACCCTTTTACTTTTAAGAATGTATGTATAAAAGAATTTTAAAAATGAGAAAAGAGATTAGATTGTGGCTAACAAACAGAAAAATAAGATAAAAAGCCTTTAGACCTCTTTAGTACCTTTTAGGTCTAGAGTATTCCTGTAGACTTTTTTAAAAATTAAGTTTCTTGGTACATTTTAGGTACATGTAATGATCACATTCATTATAGGGAATTTGTAACTGCACGTGACAGAACTTGATTTTTTTCCCCCACCTTTCTCTTCTCCCTTCAACACTTCTTCCCCTCCTTATTTACAAAAACTTTGTTTCTACTTTTTCCTTTTTTCTCATTTTTTCCTTTTCCCTTCTTTTTATAGACTTTCTTGATTGCATTTGAATTAATTTTGTGCCTGGTGTGGCAGTAGCAAAGATGCCAGCTGTTAGTGTGGTTTTATGACTTGAAGTTGTACCTGTTTTTGGAGTCGGGGGGCCGTAGAGTAACATTTATGAGATACTGTAGGCTTTAGAGTAGAAATATTCATGAAGTCTATATTTTCCTGCTACAACAGGCAGGAATTCTTTTTTCTGCAGAACAGACTTCCAGCTTCGTCAGTCTTTCCTCCGAGAAGCATTTATTTCCATTTCTCCTACCCATCTAGCAAAAGCAATTTAGTCTCAGGGAATTCCACCTGGGTCCCTTCCCCCTCTGTCCCAGATCCAAATGTGTTTGTACCTTTTCCTCAGTAGCAGCAAGCTTTATTTTGGGAAGATTTTGTAGTGTTAACTTTGTGTTCAGAGCTGTTTGCTAATTATTTCTCAGTTGACATTAGAAACACATTTGGGCTTCAAAATACTTTTTAGAAAATTAGTTATAGAGGTCATCTTTTTTTACTCCTCTCTCTGCTCTTTGAAGAATTTTGCCTCCCAGTTGCTGCTGCTATGAGGTAAGACTTGGGGAATTTCAGCCTTTAGTGTACACTGTAAGATAATCTATCCTGCTTCTTCTGACCATCTAGTATCACCTTTCAGCTGCCTGGATGGTAGGCGGTACCATTTTTTTTTTCCCCCCTAGCCATCCTCTCCTTATACAAACTAAAGACTGAATGCAGAGGTAATATGCCATCCTTTGGTATCATCTTTGTGATACCTATTTTGATATTAGCATACTTCTTTCTTTGGGGGTGGTGAGCAGGGGTTGCTGGGGATCGAATTTAGGGCCTTTGCTCAGGATGGAACAAGCATGGTACCACTGAGCCACATCCTGAGTCCTGTTTATTTCTTTCTTTGTTCCTTGCCCCAGCCTGCACAGGAGCTGGGGTTACATCATTGTGCCAATCTTCCGTATACTTCTTTTTTTTTGGTACTGGGGATTGAACTCATGACCTCACGCCTGCCAGGCAGGCGCTTAAGCCTCTGAGCTAAATCCCCAGCCCTCTTCCGTATACTTCTTGAACCAGCCAAAGGATCAGTAAATTTACATTTGCTGCAGTAATGGAATATTGTTTTCTGTAGGATGGACTTAATACTGAAAAAGAAAATTGAGACGTAATTGCATGACTAACTGTTGAGAGTTTACTATATTCTGAGACACTTAGAACTTTTTCATGATGCCTGCTGAGTTTACTTAAATTGTTAATGTGATAGTAAATGATTTGGGAAGTTTTTCATATTTTTAAAGAAAGTTGTAAAATTGCATGAAGTCAAGGACTTTAATAAAATTACAGTTTTAATAATTGTGGAATTATTTTCATTTAAAGGTAAGTAGCACAGAAATCAACTTGCATTCACCAATGCTACATTTGTTTTTTGTGTGTGGTGTTGGGATTGAACCTATGATCTCGGGTGTCATAGGCAGATGCTCTGCCACTGAGCTGCATCCCCAAAGCTGCATCCCCAGGTCTGCACTTAGTTTAAAGGTGCGTGCACCTTAAATTGCATTTAACAGTACTCTAAAACTTAAGAGAAACAATCATTTAAGATATGTCTGCAGTCAGTGAATGTATCCTAGTAAATGAGGTAGAATCAATGTATGTGACGATCACATGATCCCTGTTATTTAGTGGTATTAGGTGTTGAACCCAATGTTTTTGCACAGACCAAGATCTATCTATAGTGCTTTTTTCCTTTTTTGTTTTTTGGTGCTAGAGACTAAACTCATGACCTTGTGCTTGCAAGGCAGGTGCTAAACCACTGGCCCATAGTGCTTTTTTCCTAAAGGTTGAGATAAGGTCTTGCTAGCCAAGACTCAGATTCGCAGCCCAGACTCAGATTTGTGTGCTGGGATCACAGCCATATGCCACCATACCTGGCAAATGAAACATATTATACATATTTTTTTTTAAATTTTATTTAAAGAGAAAAAGCAAAAAAGAAAACAACCAAACAAAACAGAAAAAGGGTAGCAACAATATAGAATTCCAAAGGCAAAAAAATGAAAGAACCACAGTAACAACAACAAAACAAACACAGAAACACTAAGAAATCACCACTTGATAGGTTGCATACTGTCATCATTGGAAATAGTTGTTCAAGTTACAAAATTAAAGCACACAGACATTCAGACAGTGAGACTATTAACAGTTCTGCTCAACAATCCAACAAAACCAGTAATATGGTCATCTGTCTTATACACTTAAACATACATTCAGCTATATCCTTTAGAGCACTTTCTTTTCCCCATATATATATATATATTTTTTTAAATTTTATTTTAAAGGGGGTAAAATTAAACACAACAAAACAGAACAGAACGGGACTTAAGAAAGCATAAATTTCAAAGCTATACAACCAGGGATCTTCACTATCTGTCATATTGTCTCTTGTTTTCTTCCAAATGGTTGTCCATATCTTTGCATATGGGGAGCTCATACTAAATAAGATATCAATCTTTTCACAAGATGTGTAGTTAACTGGCTCCCACTTGCTAAGGGGGGGGCATGGGACAGGACGACATGAGATGTCTGATTCTCAGCCTGCCCACTGGCAGGATTACAGCCGCCCCCCAGAGAGGGGAGGAGCTCCTTGTTCTCCTGGCACCCTGAGTCAACTGCACGGTGCAGGTCCCGACACGCCAGGGTCTCTCTCCTTCAGGCAGCCAAAAGTCTGCCACACTCAGCCACCCCTCAGAGAGGGGAGGAGCTCCTTGTTTTCCCTGCACCCTGAGTCAACCGCATGGTGCAGGTCCTGACACACCAGGGTCTCCCCTGCAGGCCCCCCAAAGTCTGCCATACTCACCTGCTATTTCTTTCTGATGAATTGACCATTACATTTCCGAAGTTCTGAAATGGCCATCAGACTTCAGAAAGAATTCTCGTTAGACTCCTGTTTGAAACCAGCAGCTACAGCAATCTGCTGGCCTTGCGTCAGGACCATTATACATATTTTTAAAAACTTATTTCAAGCTGTACATTAAGATTTGGGATTTTAAACATACATGGAATGTAGTTCTGATCCTGTGCTTGCAGTCTCAAGGGGAGGGTGCTAATACATGGGGACAAATTTTAATCAAAAAACTTACTTTCTTTTGGTACTGCAGATTGAACCTCTAACCCCCTTGTATTTTTAAATTGGAGACAGTTTTTCACTGTGTTGCTAAATTACCCAGGCTGGGCTTGACCACCTCATCCTCTTGTCTCAGCCTCCCAGAGCCATAAAAACTTAAACCAGTCAGGCTTGTTGGTTAATGACTGTTATCTCAGCTGCTCAGGAGACAGAGGTAGAAGGTTCATATGTTCCAGGGCACTCTGGGCAACTTGACCAAGATTCTGTCTCAAAATAAAAAAAGGCCTAGAGATGTAATCAGTGGTAGTGCATTTGCCTACCATGTGGAGGCCCTGATTGCAAACCCTAGTCGTAGAGAAACAAGACTAAAAATTTACAGCGGTTTGAGGCAGTACTCAAATGCCTTATCAGGTGACGGTTGTTTGGCATACAGACTGGTAAAAATGTTAGCAAAATGCTAACTAAAATATTTTAACTCAGTTCAGGGCTGTGAGAAGTTAGGAAGTTCGTGGGTGAGAATAATAAGGGACCTAAGTAAATAAAAAAGGGTTGGAATAATGGAGGTGTCCCTTAGTCTGTCGTGATTGAAATCCCTGGAAGTGCTTCCCCCAAGCACCTAGGACACTGAGGCAGGAGGATCACACAGAGTTTGAGGCCAGCCTCAACTACCTAGTAAGACCCTGTCTCAAAAACAACCCCCCAAACCCCAAAAGAAAACAAGTTTGAGAAAGTGGATTCTCTTGGAATTGAGTGATAGTTTTAGGGGTTGAAAGGAGATGTAGGAATTATGAAATCTGCAGCAAGATGAACTTTGGTTGTAATTTCCTAGTCAGTTGAGTTTGAAGTGTAAATTACAGAAAAACAGTTCTTAGAATCCATTTAAATTTTTAGCGAGAAAGTGAAATGTTTAGCACAGTACCTGGTTCTCCATTAAGTTATCAAATAGTGCTTGGTAGATTGTTTTCTTTTTGCCAGGTTTGGTGGTGCATGCTTGTAACCCCAGTACTCAGGAAGCTGAGGCAGGAGGATTGCTGTAAGTTTGAGGCCAGCGTGGACAAAAAAAAATGAGTTCAAGGCCAGCCTGAACCACAAAGTGAGACCCTGCCTCAAAAAAAATTTTTTTGTCTTGTGTATATGTGTGCACATGTACTAGGAGTCAAATCCAGAGGTGCTGTACTGCTGGGCTACATCACTAGCCCTTTAATTTTTTAATTTTTATTTTTTTTCAAATCCATTTTATTTTAAGGGGAAAAAAAACAAAATCAAAATTTCAAAGCACGTCAGTTGGGGGGTAACAATGGTACATACATTGCACATGGTCATCCCCAAATCGTAGCCCTTATAATTTTTTATTTTGAGACAGGGTCTCACTGAATTGTCAAGCCTGGCTTTGAATTTGAAATCTTCCTGTCTCAATCTTCAAAGTAGTTGGATTGTAAGTGTGTGCCACTGTAACCTGGAAAAATCATAGTTTTTCTTATTAGGATCTTGGATCCTAGAAGTATTTTAATAGTTGCTTGCTTGCCAGCCTGCCTGATTTTCTTTTAGTCTTGGTACTAGAAATATGGAACCTAGGACTTTCTATGGAGCTACATCTCCAGCCCATTATTTTTAAATTTTTAAAAACTTTTTGCTATTTATTTATTTATTTATTTAGAGCCCATTATTTTTTGAGACAGCATCCTGTTAAGTTGCCCAGGCTGAGCTTGAATTTTTGATCCTTCTGCCTTAGCTTCTTGGAGTACAGGGATTGCTGGTTTATGCCACCACACCAAGCCACCAAGTAGCGTTTAGATGATGCCTTGTTTTTCAATGGATATAATGGTATAAATTGTAGGCAAAAGGATGTGAATTCATTTTAAAATATAATTTAGTGTTCAGTAAATTTAAAACCGTAAGGTAAAGTTTTTTGGGGGTTGTAAATTTGTTCCAGGTTCAAGTATTTTATCACTGTTAATTATAGTGTCTTAGACATGGTTTGAAATAAGTGAGCTCAGTGTTAGCAGTTGTTAAGTTGCTTGATTTTTTTTTTTTCAGTCTGTGGTGAACCTCAGTACCTTGTGCATGTGAGTTAAACACTGCACTGCTGAGCCCATGGCTTACATTTTTATTGATGCTTTTATTCTAATATAATCTCAGACTTTAAAAATGTTGCAAAAACATTACTCCCTTTGCCTAGTTTCAAGATCATGGATTTCAGAAATTTATTTTCTCTCTTAGAACTTTTAAAACTCAGTTGTGATTTTTCTTTTCACATTTAAAAAATTAATGCATATTTGTCTGTAGATGAATGAGCTTCATTTTGCAGCTTTGTGCATTCACATAACATACTCAAACCACGCCTCCCTCCTCGTCTCTATTGCTTTATTCTAGGCCCTAGTTTCAAGGAGCTTTACTGTGTACAGTATCTTTTGATCATACTCATCCTCTTTAGTTGTTAATTTTTTAAAAAATTGATAAGATCTGTTAAAATGATTCATACATTGAATTTTTTTTTTTTTGCAGTCAGTTCTTTTGTATGTGTGACTAAAGTCATTATGTGCATGGTGGCTTGTCAGTGTTCTGAATGCACTGTATCTTTGTTTTGCTCTTTCAGTTCTTTTTTGAGAGTCTCCCTATGTAGTTCAGGCTGGCCTTAAACTCACTTCGTAGCCCAGGTTGGCCTTCAACTTGCAGGGATCTTCCTGCCTCACAGCTTCCCAAGTGCTGGGATTCAGGCATATGCCATCACACCCAGCTTGTTTCTTTCTTGATGCAGGGTCTTATTGTGGATTTCAAACTTGTCTTGCGTTCACTGTGTAGCCTAGACTGGCATCCAACTTGCAGGGATCCTCCTGTCTCATCCTTCAAAGTGCTGGGGTTAGAGGTACCCCCATGCCCAGATGAATGCACTGTAGTACTTTGTACTTACTTGTTCTTGGCCATTGTTGCTGAAAATTGGTTTATTATACTGAGTTTTAAGGCCCTCCTTGGTGATTAGACACTCCAAATGGCCTGTTGTTTATGGATCTTTGCTTTGTACAGTGAGTATACTCTTCCTTCTTGTTGAAGGGCTTAGATGTATTTAGGCCTGTGTGGCACACCCTACTCTCCCAGCTAGCTAGCTAGCTGGTTACCTACCTACCTTTTTTATTTTTTTTGTACCAGGAATCAACCGAGTGCTTTCCAGGCAGGTACTTGTGCCACTGAGCTGTATCCCTTGCTCGCTGAGCTAATATTCCTTGAAGTGCAGAACTGCGTGCTACGTTTATGTATATGAAGTAAGATCAGAGTGGAAGCTTCCATCTTGTGTGAAGAATGATAATTTTGGTAGCTAAACATTTCTCAGCACTTGTTAGTTGAGTAGATCAATAGGGCTTTTTTTTTAAACATACTTTAAACCTCTTGTTGCTGAAAATGGAATTTTAAGAGATTTTTAAAGAAGAGAGTAAAGTAAATGAAATTCGTATTATACAAGAAGTGAGGGCTTACCATATGCCAAGTATCTATTATTATACACAGATACTCCTCATTTAACATTGTACCTGTTTAATAACTGTTTGGGCTTAGGACTTGTCTTTTTCTTTGTATAATTCTGTACATCTTGTTTATAGAGTCTCAGTGTCTTTTTGTGCAGTATGCCTTGTTTATACAGTACTGTAATTTTTGCTGATTGTATAGTAGTGTATTGTACATTACAGGACTACATGTAAGAGTTACGCAAGTGAAAGCAAAGTCATCAAGTTGGAGTTGCTGTGTTCTTTTTTTTTTTTTTGGTACCGGGGATTGAACTCACGACCTTGTGCTTGCCAGGCAGACGCTTAAGCCACTGAGCTAAATCCCCAGCCCTGTGTTCTTATTATAATATACATACAGCATACAGTTCCTCATTTAAAGCAGCCAATTTATTTAACAACTGTTAATCAACTTCACAGGAGCTGGACTTGATTAACACAAGGAATAATCTGTGTATATTCGTTAGTCCCAGACTCCAACGTGTATTTTCTCTCTTCCTAAAGGACATTACTTTAGCCTTCTTTTACTTAGTAATGACTCCTAATATCTGGGCTTTCCCATTTGAAGAGTCTTAGAGGGCTCTCAGAAAGGAGTCTTGCAAGGTTACACTATCTATAATAATTTCTTTATCTGATAAAAACTTTCACCTGAGGTAGTAGGGAACTTGGCTGACAGTGCCTTAAACAAACAGATCAGGGTTTGTTTTCACACAACATGAATTAGCTGTCTACTGATTCCATCAAAGCCCTGGTTCTGGGTGTTTCTATATCCTGCCATTTCTAGCAAGTTGTTTTCATGGCTGTCATGGCTTGGGGTTACTGTGTCCACTGCATTGGAGATAAGAAGGGAAAAAAAAATGTGTAGTATTATTTTAATCCAGAAAGCAAAAATATTCCTATGGGATGCCTATATACCGATATATCTCAGTGCTGAGAATTGGGTCATATCTTTGGCAAACAATAACATAAAGAAGTAGCAGTGATATTTTATATACATAGGCAGGTTTAGACTGCTGGCTTCTAAATTCTTTTAATTTTGGGAAATACATTGCACTAGTAATCTATGTTTAATCTATGCATGCTGCCTTTTTTTTTTTTTAAATGTTTCACTAGAAAGTTCTAACTAGAACATTTTAAGTCCAGGAGTTAACTTTTTCTAGTTAGGACACTTCAGCACTCTGAAGTTTATTGGTGCTTCTGAATAATATTTTTCATTTGTGTGTTTGTGTGTAGTTCTAGGGATCATACTTGGCCTCATGCATAGTTGGTAAGTGCTCTCCCTTGGGCTGTATACCTCTGGTCCTGAAGATACTTTAACACTCTAAATGAGTCTTAAAGAGCCCAAATATGTCAAACTATTGACATCTAAGATGGCTGTGTAACACATAATTATAGCATTCTGAAGACAGAAGCAGGAGGATCTCTTGAGATCTGAGCCAGCCTGGGGTACATAGTGAGTTCAAGGGCAGTATGGGAGTGCATTGGAAGACTGTCTGAAAATACAGCAAACGCTGGCGTGTAGCCCTCCAACTTCTCAGGTTATTTTAATATAATAACATGTTTCTTCATTAGTGCTTTCAATAGTATAGTCTAGCAGTTGTTCAAAATAAGGAGTATAAATGATGTTTTGAGATATCTACTACAATTTTTTTTTCTTTTTTGGTATCGGGGATCGAACTCACGACCTTGTGCTTGCCAGGCAGGACTTAAGCCACTGAGCTAAATCCCCGGCCTCTACTACAATTTTTATGTGATAGTATATTTGTAATTTCTCGGCGCAGAGTTATAGGTGCCGCTGATAATAGTATGGTTTGTTGCTTGTTGGTACTAGAGAGAAACATGAATTTTCAGTTAGAATTTACCAGTATTCTGTCCATGTATATAGCTCCTGCTGTGAGCCAGTGGTCTAAACTGATTTCAGGTTTCTGCTCCTCTAGCTTGAAAAAATACTGGCTTGAATTCAGTCATGACTCAGCCATGGCACTGTAGGAGCAACCTGCTTCCTCACAGTGAAGGGCTTTGTCCCTGCTATGAGGCTGGACAGCCAGCCGGACCTCCCTGCTTCCCTTTCTCCCTCCTGTCTTTTCTCTTTTCTCTCTCTCTCTCCTTCTCCCTCTCCCTCTCCCTCTCCCTCTCCCTCCCTGTCTTTCCTTGTCCCCTTCCCTGTCTCTTCCTCTTTCTCTCTCAGGTTCTGTGTTGCCCAGGCAAGTCCATAACTCCTAAGTTTATTTTAAGCTGTTTCCCTGTCTCAGCTTCCTGAGTGTACATCTAGTCCAGGTCCAGATGTTCTCAAGAGGTAGGAAGACAGAATGGATGGAATCTGGATAGGGAACAGTCTTCTGCCTTTTCTTCCGTGGGGTCCCTCTTTTATTCTCTCTCTGCTTCATGTTCCTGACAGTACTGTCTGATGCTTGCTCCTGTCCCCAGTAGCATATAAGTTAGTGTACTTACTTGAGCTTCTTTTGAACTTTTTATTTGTTAAGTAATGCTGTTACTATACTTGTGGAATTTGTGGATTGTGTGTGTGTGTGTACCTGGGATCGAACTCAGCCTTGTACTTAGCAGGCAAGCACTTGAGCTGCTGAGCTAAATCCCCCACTGCTTGTGGAATTGTTAGGGTTAAAGAAAGACACATCAGAAGTCTTCACGTACTCTTATTACTTTGTAGACTGTGATTTAATAGTTTCATTTGTTCTTGGAGGAAATACTGGAACTATGAATAAGTTAGGTTTTTAAGGGCATCCATCTTACATTGGAGTCACAAAAAGTAGAGTAGGGCTTAAAAATTTAAATTGGACACTGATTTAGTTCTAGAGTTCTTGAGATTGATTATCCATGTTTGTCTTGTGAAATCCTTAAGGATGGAATCAGGTGGCTGGGTTTTAGGAGCAATTAACTGAAAGCAGTAATTCAGAAGTTCTTACCAATTGACTTCAATCCACATCTGTCCATCTTAGTCCACATCTCCAAGACTGCTTCCTGATTTGATTGTTAAATATAACCAAGGATTATATTTTATAATCTAGGTATGCAATGAGTCTTTTAGTCAAGATACAATACTAGTCTTTTAACTAGTATTAGTTTTACTAGTTTTAGAAACTATATCTAACAAAATCTGTAGTTTGTAGCTTTGCAAAGATCTTAGAATAGTGACTGAGTCTGCCAGCCTTTTGATTTTAAGATATTGTTGTCTTTTTTTTTTCTTTTGAGACAGGTTCTTGCAATATAGTCCAGGCTGGCTTTGAATTCATTGCCTCAGCCACAGCCTCCCAAGTGCTGGGATTACAGGTGTGCGCCACCTCATCCAGCTGCATATAAAGAGTTAACATTTCTTTTGTGTCTACCTTTGTCACCATTATTTTTTCTTCACATCTCAGTACTCTCTATCTAGAGTCACTTTTCTTTTGTTGGAAGACCACCTGTCTTTTTTTTTTTCTTTGATTGGTTTTTTTTTTTTTTTTTGTGAAAGGCTTTCACTATATAGTATAGGCTGACCTTGAGCTCACTTATGTAGCCCAGGCTGACCTTGAAATTGTGGTGGTCCTCCTGCCTCAGCCTCCCGAGTGCTGGGATTACAGGTGTGCATTGCCACACCATTGTTTGAAATCAGTCGGACCATTTAAATCTGTGGATTGGTATATTTTATCAGTTACAGAAAATTGTCAGCCAGTAAATATTTAGATTTCCTTCAGTGGTGTTATGGCTTGTGTCTAGATATCCCCCAAAGCCTCATGTGGTCATAGTGGTACTTTTCAGAGGTGACTGGATCTAGAGCATGTGATACTGGGATTAAGTGTGTGATGTTGTGATCAAGGATATTGACTACTGGTTAGTCCACTCATTGGTTTTGTCTAGTTCTGAGTGTGGATATGGGAAGACAGCTTCTCACTTTGTAGCCCAGGCTGGTCTCGAACTTGCAGTGATCCTCCTGTCTCAGCCTCCTGCCTCATCCTGGGTGTGGGTAGGACCACCCAGAGGGTGGATAGTCTGGTTGTATATGAAGGGACATAAAAAAAGCAAGCTGGTTGCTACTTTGCAGCTTTCTTGCTTTCTGCACATCATGAATTGTTTCAACGAGAAAAGTAAGATGTGTTCATTTTCATACTTCTGACAGTCTGATTAAGCATGTGTTTGCTCTTACTTTATCCTCTGCATATCTTTTACATTTTAAATCTTTGCCACCTTTGAGTTGTATTTTATATAACTTATTTGCTTGAACTTTGCTAACTTTTTTGTTTATAAGACTGCAAATTGGACAGGACCCAACTATAATTCTATTTTGAAAGAGTCCTGTTACGTTGCCCAGGTGGGTCTTGATCTTGTGATCTTCTTGCCTCACCCTCTTGAGTACCTGGGATTAAAAGAGTGCACCACTGTGTTAGGCTCAAACACTATTTTATGATACATGTAAGTGTTAGTATCTTCAGTTTACTTTGAAATGTATCAAATAGGATGGATGACAAAATGGGTACATACTTGGATAGTCACGGCTGTGTATGTGGTCAGGTATATGTAACAGACTTAATTGCAGAAGATAAAGGATGAGTTGAGTGTGGAGCCATTCTCAAAATTTTTTTTCCTTTTTTATTAGCACATAATGTTTACATTTCTTTTCTTGTTTCTTTTTTTTTTTTTTTGAGACAGGGTCTCACTACATAGTTCAGGCTGAGTGTCTTACTTTGTAGCCCAGGCTAGTCTCGAACTTGCAGTGATCCTCCTGCCTCAGCCTCTCAAGTGACTGGGTGGGTTTACAAGCTTGAGCCACCACGCCTGGCTAATGTTTACATTTCTTATAGGAAGTTTGTGTACATAACACAACACATCAGTTCCTTATTTTAGCTGTTTCTCTTCCCTCCCTTCTTTCCTCTTTGAGAATAGTCTATCTTCCTACTTCCTATTGTCTTTTCTTTTGCTATGTATTTTTATTCTGAGTGTCTTATATAAGAGAAACCATGTGATACTTAAGCTTCTGTGTCTGATTTATTTCACTTTACACTGTGGTCTCAAGTTATATCTGTTCTCCTACAGATGACTAAAGTTTGTCTTTCCTGTGGCAGATGAGTTACTCCATGGTGTGTAAATACCGTACTTTCTTCATTCTTCTGTTGATGGACATATAGGCCACTTTCAAGAGTTAGCTATTCTGAGTTGTGCTGCTATAAACATGGGTGTTCATGAATCTCAGGTACATACACACACACACACACACACACACACACAGTGTGTCTATCATTATTTCATTTCTTGACGTTGCCATTCTTTTTGGGGTAAGATAGAATCTCTGCTTTAATTTATATTTCTCTAATGGCAAGTGTTGTTGAGCATTTCTTTTGTGTGTTGGCCATTTGTATTTCTGTGAACTTATTTGCCAATTTTTTGATTGAGTTTTGGGGGGTGGTTCTGATTTTTTTGTTTGAATTCTTTATTCTAATTTTTTTGTGTTTTTTTTTTTTTTTTTTTTTGTACTGTGGATTGAACTCATGACCTCGTCCTTGGCCAGGCAGAGGCTTGTGCTGCTGAGCTAAATCCCCAACATATCTTGTTATTTTTGAGACAGGGTCTTACTATAGCTCAGATTGTCCTTGAGTGACTCACTATGTAGTGAAGGCTGGCCTTGAACTAAAGGCAGTCTTCCTGCATCAGCCTCCCAAAGGCTGGGATTATAGATATGCACCACCACACCTGGCTGAGCTCTTCATAATTCTAGATATGAATCCTTTGAGGAACCGCTGGCAGAAATCTTTTTAATCTTTTTCTCCTTCCTGTAAGTTATCTTTTCACTCTTTGTTGTTTCTTCTGCTGCATTGCAGGTTTTTTTTTTTTAAATTTGGTTCCATTTTTGATTCTTGGAACTATTCCTGTGCAATTGGGGTTCTATTAAAAATATTCTTGCTTCAGTTTTACCTGTCTTGACTTGTAGCTTGTTTCTGTTTTAACATTTAGATCATTGATCCATTTTGATTTTAGTTTAGTACATAGTAAAAGATCGGAGTGTAGACTGAATCTTTTGCATGTAGATAGGAAGTTTCCCCAGTGCCCTTTGTGAAAGTTTTTTTTTCCCACCAGTGTGTGGCAGTTCTAAGGGTATTGGACTTGTATAAGTGTTTCATAGATTTTTGTTCAGTTTGTACTTCTTTAAAGAATGATAGTTGTACTCTTGTTGATTTGAATGTGAACATGACTTCCTCTTCTCTGTGCTTGGTTCTAGGGATTGAGCCCAGAACCTCTCAAGGCTGAGTATTTTCTCTACCATTGAACTACATTCTTAAAGCACAGCTTTTTTTTTTTTTTTGGTACTGGGAATCAAACTGATGATCTCACACCTGCCAGCAGGCGCTTATACTGCTGAGCTAAATCCCCAGTCCAACATGGCTTTTAATTAAAAAAAATTTTTTAAGTTTAATCACTTTATTCAGTGGAAAAAAATTAATATTAAAAGCTAAGGAACAGTGTTACTTATCTATTGTTTCGTGATCAAAACCATTTGTAACTCTTTCGTTTTATGTGTATACCATATATACATGAGGAGAAGGTTCAGAATTGGGTTCACAAAAAGACATTTGTTAAGATGTTTACACACAAGGTAGTTTGATTTTTTTCAGTGTGTTCTTTATATAGGGTGAAATGATTAAAGCACTGCTTATGAGTACTTTAGAAAGTTCCTAAAACAGTCTTACAGTGTCTTTTAAATGAATGTATTTTGTTTTGCTAACATGGAGTAGTTTAATAGTTGTTCAGCTGCGCTGTAGTGTATTTGGTGAAGTGTTGAATTAATTCTGCATCCTCAAGTTTACTGCCTGGTGGTAGCACCTGGTATTGTCAGAATACTTGGCCTAACTTCTAGTGAAGTATGAAGAGGGGATTCTTTTCTCTGATAATCTCATAAGGTGCTAGAATTGGATGAATTAGTGAGCTGTAGGTTGACACATTTAGATCGAGGATGATTTGTGCATCCAGAAGCTTTAATTTTTCCATTTCTTATAAAAGTAAAATTTTTGGACATACATTTTAATAAAACAAATTAGTTTATGAGTGCCTCTTCGAAATCAAAAAGAGTTTCCTTGTCCTTCCAAAGATAACAATTTGTATTTTAGTGCTTATTAAAGGATTTTTATTATGGAAGATTTTCAAACGTGCAAAAAATACAATTGTATAATGGACATCATTGTACCTTAGACCCAGCACAGTGCTGTCCATTCACAGCCACACTTGCTTCTCAGCCATTCTCTTGTCTCTGTCCACCCCAGTTATTTAGAAATTTCAGTTATTTGCTCTGTGAATAGTCAGCTTTTCTTAAAGATGAGGACCCTAAAGACAAAAGCTAATACTGTGATCCTATAGTAAAATAGACAATTTCTTAATATCTGCGAATATCCAGTCAGTATTGAGATTCCCTCAGTTTGTGCTTGTATTTTGTTGATGTGTCTTTCAAAACTTGTATGCGGCTTCTTTCTTTCTTCTCCTTTGTGTTAGCGTAATATTTCTGAGTGTTAGGTGAGTACTTTCAATTAGTTTTCGTAACTTAGACAAAGCTGTTATTTGTGTTCCACAGATAAGGAAACTAGGTTTAGTTAAGACATTTTTCCAAGGTAATATAGTTAAAAAGGGAGAGCACTGTTGGCATTTAGGTATAGTTTCCCAACTTTTGCTGCACGTATAAAAACAAAACATACCCCTTTCTCCTTCTCATCCTTTAGATCTCAGTTTAAAAAGACCCAAAAGCAGCTTCTTGCCCCTGCACCCGCATTGTGTATTGTTTTTCTCGTATTCTCTCCTTTGTGGCACTTATGAATTGTGCAGTAGTTTATTTCTGTCTCCCCAGTGGTGTATAAGCTACTTTGTGGCAAAAATTACTGATACCTGTCAAATGGGCTTGTGCGATTTGTTGAGGGGATAGCCGTGTTCTGCCTTGGATAGCAGTGCAGCATGTCCAGCTCTCTGTATGTTTACGTTTCTGTCAGTGTCCTTACTGACTGTTCCATTATGGAGAACATGTGGCCCATCTAGTTTCCCCCAGGTGACGTAGTACAGGGAGCATCTTGATCACATAATCCCTGTTTGTTTATGTAAATATTTGAGAGTCATGTCAAAATTACAGAGGAACATGATGGTTGATTACCAAAGCTGTGGTGTAAACCTGGGTCAGTTCTCAAACGTAGTAGATATGAGAATAACATTGATTATTGTGAGTTTTAAAAAATAGTTTTTAAAAACTATTATTTTGAGCCTGCCGCCCTGGAGAGTGACTGTGGTGTGGGGAGCCGCGGCCACCCAAGGGCGGAGAAACAAGAAGCAAGAGCATCTCCTGAGATCCGTGCCATGCTGGAACTTAGGGCGCCAAGCCAACCAGTAAGCAGCCTGCTACCCTTGAGAGTGACTGTGGTGTGGGGAGCCGCGGCCACCCCAGGGCGGGGAAACTAGAAGCAAGAGCGTCTCCTGAGATCCGCACCATGTTGGAACTTAGGGCGCCGAGCCAACCAGTAACCAGCCTGCTGCCTACCAGGTCGCGGGCTTAGAATCAAACATATCCCCCCCACCCCCGTAACAATTGGGATCCAGGGATCTGGGTATCTCTTAGGAGGTAACCATATTTGGTACAGCAAGTCGGGGGAGTTTCCTTCTACTATCTCTGAAGGCAGATATTTTTATCGCCGTTTTGCTTTGTCCTGAGTAATGGTGTTGCTCTATTCAATACTGTGTTGATGTGTTGTATAATGTGTATTTCTTTGATTTTGCTCTACCTAGTAGAAGAACAACTATTGTGAAGACAATGAGATATACAATGTTGCCTGTTACTGTTGTCCTGGTGACCTGCTGTGATGTTCTGTGCCAATTTCACTATACTGTCTCAATTGGCTTTATTCCATCCTTTTTTTCTGTTTGCAGCTTCACTGTGTGTTCACTTTGTTTGCCTTAATTTTGTAACATGAACAGCTATTTCGGGGAGTATGTGGTTTGTCAACTAGTGATTTATGGTTTTTTTTT
>PVJX010031093.1:0-21485 GCA_004027295.1 Dolichotis patagonum
CGCAAGATTGCTGGTTATGTATGGCCTTAGGCACTCCTATGCCCTTAGCCATCCCCTCCAACTCAACAATTGACCTTTCTCATGACCCACATAATCTTACCTGTAGACCTTCCCAATCATTTCTGGTCCAGCCATTGATAACACCTAACATATCCATTACCTGCCTACAGGGCTCTCTTCAAAATGATTCTGCCCTTATGGATATGGGCCATCTCCGGTCTGCCGCCTGTGTCTCATTTGTCAATCATACGGGCCCCCTGTGCCCCCCAACAGGACACATTTTTGTCTGCAATAATAATAGAGCCTATATTTATCTTCCATCCAACTGGACAGGTACATGCATGACCGCTTCCCTCCTGCCGACATAGATATTGTCCCAGGTGACCAACCTATCCCAGTGCCAACATTCGATTATATTGCTGGCCGCCAAAAAAGATAATGCTAATCCCGCTCTTGGTGGGAATGGGCCTCACTGGTGCTGTAGCCACAGGGACTGCTGGCCTTGCCATGGCCCTAGACAAATATTCTGACTTATCTAACCAGCTGTCTGAAGATGTTCAAGCCTTATCCTTCACTATACAGACTCTCCAAAATCAACTAGACTCCTTGGCAGAGGTCATCCTACAAAATAGACGAGGACTAGACCTACTCACAGCAGAACAGGGAGGGATCTGTCTTGCCTTACAGGAAAAATGCTGCTTTTATGTCAACCAGTCTGGCCTTGTGCGCCGAAAACTCCAAAAACTAAAAGATCGACTCTGACAGCGTCGGCAACAAATGGCTACTAGCCCCTTCTCCTCCATGTGGGGGGGCCTCTTCCCTTATATTGCCCCCCTTTTGGGACCCCTAGCTGCCTTACTGTTATTTCTAACTGTTGGCCCTTGCATCTTCCAGAGGATCATGAGGCTTCTTAAGGATAGAATTGATGCATTCATGGCAAAGCCCATTCAGGTACATTATCATCAACTGGAGATGGCAGATCAACATATCGGGAAACGTTTCCCACAAATGGCCCATATTGATGATGTGGCCCAGATGCCTTGAGGTACTAGACGGGCAGCCAGAGACGGGCAACTTGGACATTTGTGCTACACCACCAGCCACCTAAGACAGGCACAGGACCAACTGCTGTCCTGCAGGCCCATGACGGGTAAGGCCCGGTCGGGTTCACATATGGAGTCCATGTCCCAAGACAGGTGCAGTCTTCACAAGGCCTGCCATACTCTTGATTTTATAAAAGTATAAGGGAGGAGATGTAGGGAGCGGCGTGATAGCCTCACTGTTGCCACCTCATCCCTCCCTCCTGTGGGCATTTGGTGTGTCTGCCTACATTGCCCATGATCCTCTCTGCCTGGCCGGACATGACTGCGACCTATCCGGTCTCTCCACAACATCTCCGCCTGATGACAACTTCCTGCCCTCACCCTATATAAACCATGTTCACTTCCTCAATAAATGAGACTTGATTGGAACTGCTCAACTTGTCTCCGTCACTCTTTCCTCTTGCCCTGCCCGCCATCCCCGTTCCCCCTCCAGGTGAGACCCACGGACTGATCCGCGGGCCGGATCATCCATATATGCTCATTCCAAACAAACCCAACTTAAGGGTAGTTAGCCTTTGAGGCTTGTATCTATAGTAAATATTTGCATATTTCTTTTCCTTGTTGTGCCCTTAAAATGCTGTGAAAACAACTCTTTGCATAACTTTTCTATTGTAGTAGTTGTTTGAAGTCATCTAGCACTCACGTGTGGCATGTGACAGGCTATTGATGGATTTTATGCAGTTATACCATTTGCAACTTGAGAACCCACAGATTTTGGTAGCTGTAGGGGTTTCTGGAACCAATTTTCATGGAAATTATACTCTATTTAATTAAAAATTATACTTTATCTAGTCATAAAATGTACATTGAGGGTTTTTTTTTAAAGAGAAAGTGGGAGGACAAAATAGAAACCAACAAGATGGACCTCTCTAGTGCAGATAGTGGTGAAATGTCTCCATGGAAGAGTAAAGTATAATTTTGCTTTTATTTTTTCCAGTTTTAGCTTTAAAAGTACATACTTAAAAATAAAATTAGATCTTGAAAGGCAAAAATGAAAGTCTAAAATAGAAAACACTGGAAACAAATGAACAGAGTTGTATGCAGGAGACATAAATTATTTTCCTCTCCACTCAGGCTCACAGCACTTAATATTCCTGAAATCTTTGGTACTGACAGTAGACATGAGAGTAGTTTTCCCACAACAAGCAATTCCTCAGGTCTCCATGGGTGCCAGTTAGGTGTTCTAGCATCCAGTACCATTCACACACTACCCGGAGATGTTTCACACCCACACAGGATCAGGGGTCATTCCTCAACCCTGCCCCTACTGCACATGCCAGTCACCATTGGTGGGTCCCCAATGCTGCACAACTTCTCCCTGACTTGTCTGTGCACTGAAATTTCCCATGGTCCCTCCTCAGTTCCTATCACTAGCTCCAATGGCTCACAGAACTCAGGGAAGTGCTCACTTAACCTTCTCCTGTCTTCTAATAAAGGATATAGTAAGGAATGCAAATGGTCAGCCAGATGCAGAGATACATAGTAAGATCTGGAATGGTCCTGAGCATGGGAGCTTGTGTCTCCATGGGGCTGAGGTATTACTTTCCAGTTCATAATGTGTGCACCTAATGGAAGATTGCCTTCTTTCATAGAGCTTCTATGAAGCCATCAACAGATAGGCAGGATCCTTTATTATCTCAGTTGCCAGCCATCCTCCCCATTCTGGAAGATGGCAGGTGATGTTGCAGCATCCAAGCTTCTGGTCATGGCTTGTCATCAGCACCCATCCAAGAACCCACCAAGTGACACTTCATACAAACAAAATATATCCATATCACTCTGAAAATTTTGAGAAATTTAGGAGCTGTGTCTCGTACTTTTATCACTATGGAGAATATATTTACATATATTATATGTGGAAAAGGGTACTGAAATTCAGATAGCCTGTTTCTATATTCATTGTAATATATATTCACAGTATCATAACTTCCTGGACAAAAAAAATGTGCAAATGATTTAGTAATACAGAGCTTTCCATATCTTTAGTGAAATATAATTAAGCATTTAAAAACTGAATAACTGCTAATAAGTTGGAATAACAAATAAGTTGGATTATTTCTGTACTTTCATTTTTAGTAGTAATATTAAAAGTTTTACAAGTACTTTACTATAAGATGGCAAGCAAGTGTGTATCATAAAATTATTAGAAACCAAACCTTAAAAATATCAAAGAGTTACAAGTACAAGAATGCCATGTTGATACTGTGAGAATCTAGCAGATAGATTCCTGACTGTTGTATAAGACAAAGAATTGCAAATATACATTTCATGGCAAAAGAAATGAGGCAGGCTACATTTATTAAAGACCATGCACAAATGTACTAAGGGAAAGACCATGCTGACAAAGATGTGACATGAACAGAAAATTGATACTGGGATGACAGGAAAGTAGCAGCACAGCACACTCATGACTTGGGCTTTTGGACTTTAAAGGAAGTACACTCCAATCAGGTTCTTCTCGTTGGGTCTTCAGATAACATTGAGGAGAATGATGGACAGGGTTCTAGGTCAACCAGGGGCTTTCAATGAGCATGCATTTCCTGGCATTTATTCTGATTGAATTACATGTATGAGATGCAGTTCATATTTATGAACTTTTAATAAGGGTCAAATAGGGAAAAGATTGCAAGAAGATCACACCAGGGAATCTAGAAGACAAGTGCTCTGGCCTGGAACTTCAGAGATTTCTAGGATCTTTGTTATTTTATTTTCTACCTCTCTTAGAAGGATGGAAGGAGGATTGGCCCTGGGATGAGCTCAAGTGATTGAGGATGAGTGGTCTCCTAGTCCCCATTGGGCTACCTGTATTAATGTCCCAAATTTGAGTTTGATATATCAATATAAACTCAAGACATTCCAATGTATCTGTGGGGGTACTGGTCATAAGATACCCCTCCAACAGATATGCAAATCTTTGGACCCTGAAGTTCTTTTCATAAAATGGATTAGTATTTGCATATGTCTTGTGTAGTCCATATACTTTAAATCATTTCTGGATTATTTATAATATCATTTAATGGTACATAAATTCTTGTTTTACTGTATTATTTATGGAATAAAGAAAAGATCAATGCCTCTACAAGTTCAGATAAATGCTAGTTTTTTTTTCCAGATGATTTTGATCTGAAAAACGTTAATTCAGTTCAGACCCATGCATGCAGACCTTTGTACAGGAAAACTGACTGTACCTAAATTTTGCCTCCTGATGTTACTGAGGGCTCCTCTGTAATGAGCCCTCCCAGAGCTCAGATCCAAGTGTCTAAATATGTTTTTCTCTGCACCCAGGACTCAGGCTCTAAGGGGGATTACAGATTACAGATTAGGGAACAGGATGAACTTGTCATCTCTGAATTTGTCCAACAGAAGGAAGGGCTCAGTGACTACTGCAGAGACAGCAAGGGTCACAGAAGTCAGTTTCCTGGAGCTCCCATGGGTTAAATTTGGAGCATTTTTGGTTACCAACAAGAGTGATTGCTATAAATCTTTGAATAAATATAAATTCATAAGCCAAAAATTATTCATTTATTTATTCATTTACTTTTTTGAGATAGGATCTCACTATGTATACCAGGCTGGCCTTAAATTCATGGGGATCCTCCTGTCGCAGCCTCCTGAGTGTTGGGATTCCAGACATGCACCACCACATCCAGCAAAAACTAAACAAAACAGAACTGAAGGAAGAAGAAACAGTTCCTAAACCACAAATGCATGTAATTATTCCATCTATGCCCATTCTGGAAACTGACTGCTAAGGTAGAAATGATTAAATTGTGACTCTCCATTTTATAGGCAGCAAAAGTCCAGCTCTGCTTGCTGAAGGACGACTCTTTTCTGAACAATGCAACTCATAATAGTGAGAATCCCCATACTGCCATTGTGCACTATCAATAAATCACAAATTAAGATGAAAAACCTCTACTTGCAAGTAGACCAGGCAGTGAGATTTTCACTGTGTGAAAACATCCCAATGAGAAGAACACGCCTTCTCAATCCCTGACAGTCAGCACTGTCATGAAACGGACGAGCTTGTCATCTGTAATAGCAACATGAACTGTGTTGTCCTGTGCTCCTCGGGACAGGGCCGTGTAGGACTCACCTTCACTCCTGGGTGCCTGAGCCCACTGTGTTTCCCTCAGCTCTCACCAAGCCATGGACCCAACTTCTAACTTACAAGATGTTCAATCCAAGTGGAAAACAGCATGTCAATGTCAAATATGGGTGATTCTATCGGGTAACTGGCCTTGTCTCTTCAGAAAGAGAAATGTGTGAGAA
The DNA here is from genome assembly GCA_004027295.1 of Dolichotis patagonum. NCBI lineage: Eukaryota > Metazoa > Chordata > Mammalia > Rodentia > Caviidae > Dolichotis > Dolichotis patagonum. Next base: position 5,376 of record PVJX010031093.1, read on the forward strand.
AAGAACATGAGAGATATATTCTGAATTTCAAAAATCTAAAATGACACAAATAATAATTACAGTGTGTGAGTCTTGATTGAATACTAACTTCAAAAGATAGTTGGAGATATCACAGGAACTTGAATATTAATGGAATATTTGGAAATTGTGTTTAATTTTTGTAGATGGCATTGCAGTTTCATTAGTTTGTAGCATTAAAAAAGGACAGTTCTGTGTACAAAATAATTTTGATTCATATCAACATTCAAGGAAACCGGTAAAACTCTAACATAAAAAGAAACTAGTATTCAAAAGTGGTGTACAGAAATTCATACTATTTTACTCAAGGCTTCTGTCCTTTAAACAATAGTTATCTTAAGAAATCTAATAATTACCTTAAATGTTTTTGTCATACATTTTGTGTGGTTTATTAGACTGTTTCAGGATAAGGTTAAATATAGTATCTATTACTTCATTTTAGTGAAAAACAGAATTCAAAACATTGAATAGAACATGAAGTATTCTTAATATAAGCAGATAAAATTAATGACTACTATAAATACAGATATAGCACCTGCCTGGCAAGCACGAGGTTGTAAATTCAATCTCTGGTATAAAAAAATAAAATAAAATAAAATAAATAAAATAAAATAAAATAAAATAAAATAAAATAAAATAAAATAAAATCAGGTATATGGATATACTGTTCTCCTATGAATATATCCCATAGGCAATCTGCACAAATATGTACTAGGATACACACAAACACACACATACACATAGAAGTATAATGCATGTGACGTTTAATTACTACCAGCCAATGAAGTTAACAAGAATCCACACAAAAAACTCCCCAAAATAGTTTTATAGTTATACTAATGAATGCAGATAAACTGAATGTTTAGTAGATGACCTGGAATAATTACTCTTTCAGTATTTTTATGTGAGGAAAATCAGAGATAACTGTATAACATGATCCCATTGTTTTATTGTAAAAAGCTATATATACAAATATATGAGTATACGAGCATATGAGTGTTTGTATATGATATATGCTCCCCATGTTTATTCTGTATCTGGAGAAATGAGCATGAACTTGAGTACAGGTATTTGCACATCAGGTGATTAGTGAGGATACTTGTAAGACATGACAAGACAGTGTTAATGAAAAAGAAAAAAAAATGTTTTCTTTAAAATTTTTTTGAACTTTCATTACATAAACTAATTCAGTAAAAATTTCAATTGTTTTAGTGTCTGCCCTGAATTATAGAGTTTTAAAATTTACATTTTTCTGCCTTGTTAGATGAATATTAAATAAACACACACAAGTGATTCAAATCACATTTGTAAAAACAAAACTATAATGTCCAAGATCACAACTTCCTAGGAGTAACAGTACATTAGAAATGGCAGAATGAAGATAAGCCTGAAACTATAGTTCAGAAATATTATTGAAAATGAAACATCAACAGGAAAAAAAAATGATCTATGGGACACCATCAAGAAGTCTAGTAAGGGCAGCTGAGTACCTTGATGAAAGGGAGATGGGGGAAGGGGCAGAGAAGATACACAAAGATTGTCTCTGAAGCAGTTTTGGCATAAGGGCTCAAAAAGTAGGAATTCATGTGACCTTCCCTATGTGCTGATAGCTGTAGATTCTGAAAATATGAGGAAAGAAAGGGGTAACTAAAAGCCGTATGACTGTTTAAGGGGTTATAAGTAGGTGCTGAAAGAAAGATATAATAAGGGTCCAGTAAGCCCAGTATTCCATAGTGGTGAGCTGCCAGTGTAATTAAAAGGTAAACTATAATTCCAGGTTGAATTAGACCACAATTTTCTAGGTTTAGTTCACCTTGATTCTAGGCCATCTCCTATCGATACCCACAGATGACAACATGCAGGAATACTGGGTTTGGGAAGGTGCCTGACAGACCCAGGAGCCTAAAACTCCTGTAGTTTAACAGGTATCATTGGGAGAGAAGGGTTGACCAGGGTCTCCCCAGGTAACTATATAAAAAACAAGAGATATAAACATTTGTGCCAATTATACCATGTTACTTACATTTGGTGTACAGTTAAACAGAAGCAGAATAAAAAATGACCATTTTACTTTTTCCATCTTAGAATTACAGGTGACTTGTTCTACTCTTATGCGGTTCAGGACCAGGCCAGAGAGGACACATGGCACCAGAGGAACTTAGGTTGGCATACAGCTTTATTATGCTAGTGGGCTGAAGGGAAGCTCAGTTCCAAATCATCAGCCCTGAATCAGCTTTGGGTTTTGTTTATATAGGTTTGCAAACAGGAAGTACATAAGGCAGATAACATAATATCCCAAGGTTGGTTACACACGTCTTTATCATTAATTGTTAGGCAGAATTCACTCTTATAGAGACAGCAACTATATGAGCTTACTATCGTGCAATATAAAGGATGAATCCATCATTGTCTGAGACCGGGCAGAGGTGCCCTTGAAATGATAACTCTCTGGGATTTAGAAGTAAGAGAAACATTTCTTCCTGGCTGAAGGACACTTATCTTGCAACTGGCATCCAGAGTGTCAAGCCTCATTAAGTTTGTAGCTTTCTAACCATAGGAACAGGCTGTGCCTCTCAGTCTCATCCTTGAACAGTATAAGTGCTTAATATTAGAAACACAAGTTTTGAAATTTTCCCTACATTAGAATAGCTTCTACATTCCATCTCTTCTGTTTTTACATGGAAAACTCATGTTCCTCAGGTTTAAGAAGCTGATAGGAGGAAGTAGCCTGTAAGAAAATTTCCTGATGTATGGTTTCAACTGGTTTACACAGAAACCAAGTCAAGAATTGAATCAAACACTGGCCTACAAGCATAATTGTCAAGATGGGCACTATTGGCCCAAACAACACTTCCGTCCAAGAAGGAAGGCAATCCAGAGACACCACCACCTGGAAGAGACTCCTATCCTGTTTGAAGTTCTTTGCTTTAGACACTTTTGGAGCTTATGGGAGTTTTTTTTTTTTTCATTATCCCTGACTTGTTGGCATAGTAACAGCATTTTTTTTTTAGGAAAAGACAAGTGTCTATAAGTTGGGATGTCAGGATATCCAACACACTTTTATTTTGGAGGATGCCTGCAGTCATGGGATCTATTTGGTCTTGCAGTGTGTCTATAGAAGCATGTATGTTAGCAACATCTCCTGTTATCTGAGCATTTAACCGTGAGTACTGCTGCTGGCCTATACTCATGGTTGTGACACTAAGGGTTAAGCTCCCTGTTATTGCTATTCCCCACTAGAATGGGCGATATAACAGGATCGCACTTTTGACCTGACTGGTGGGTTTGTGTAAGGCCTTGCTGACCTGAGTAAACAGAGAGGTCAAGGACCAGAAAGGCAACAACACAGAGGCTCATTGTAGCACTATTAAAAACTCAGTGGACTCCATCAGAACAAAGAAAGAACTTCCATGGAGGGCTGCTAAAGAACCCGAAGTAACAATAAACACACCTACACAGTCAGCAGAGACATTTCAGCCTTTGGAGGAACCCAGGAACCAGGAAGTATTTCCTCACACCATTCTAGGATAAGGCTTACACCATTCTTGGGTAAGTGATCAGAGGCACTTGCAGAATTGAGTTTAGAGTCATTTCAGGCTAGGCCTAGGGCTCAATAGGAAAGGACTGAAAGGGGTACACAGAGTCAACAACCACTACCCAACTATGGATTTATAGCTTGAAGAACCAGGAGGGTGCTATTAACCAGACACAGTATGTCAGGAGTTAGAGGTTCTGAGTGATTGGCAGCACATACAGGAACCAATGGGAACAGTGGAGGTCTTGGTGAAAGCTCTCTAATGTGGGATGGGGGAACCCAAACCTTTATGATTTTGAAACAAGCATCCATATCTGGACTTTCATCTGGTGACCTGATGACCAGTCTCTATGGGAGAGATCTAAAATAATGTACTTCAAGGGGTTACAAGTTCCCCATAGTCAGGTTAGATTTGAGGGGAACTGGGTTATAAGACTGTCTTTAGCTCCACCCCTTTCTATGATACAGTCTCATCTTGGGCAGAATTCAGATGAAAAAGGAGATTTACAATACTCTGTGGTTTGTCACCATTCTGGACAGATATACTTATTAGTGGAGCAATATTTTTATTTGCAATCTAATCCTCCAGATCCTGAGGAGTAGTAACGGTTTTTCTAGTTGGGGGTTTCAGCCTGAGCTGGACATCCCACTTTAGGTTGGCAGGTGTTTTATCTGTTCTGTTTAAGAGCCATGATAGGACTTAAACCATGAACCTGAATTTGGCATTCCGAGTACCCTGAATTACTGTATGTTCCAGTATGTTTAGGCATGTTAGCTACAGGAAAATCGCTTAAAACAGTTAAGACTATTTAGTCCAATAAGTACAACAAGGTAGAAAAACACAAAAGCAAACTTTTTCAGAGCTCTCCAGTCATCTGGGGACACAGTCCAAAATACAACAGCAAGCATCAATACTAACAGGAGAGAAAAGATCAAGAATTCAATACAATAGTAGCACATCAAGGTTCTAGATAACCCAGTGTAAGATGTCCATTCAGTCTTCAGCTGTGCATTGACTGGCCAGCTTCCGAGGGTAATGAGGGCAGGGCTTTAGTGCACTGTGTCTTCAGGGAAGTCTTCAGAGGATTGGCTTCATCGGGACAGGTTTCCCAACAATTATCAGGATAAAAATGTCTTGATCTTGGAGTGGTGAATCCAGGGTCGGATCTCTGTTAAATTTTGGGGTCCTATCTGTTGCACCTGAGCTGTCCAAGCTGGCATCCAGAGTGTCAACCCCCTCAGGCTGGCCCCCCTGTTCAGGCACACATGTAGGAGACCTTTATTTTTTCATTGTCTGCAACTTTTTCCATCAACTTAACTTTCTTGTTTCAGTTCCAAACCACAGTATTTCCATACTGGGTTGGACAGCAACTACTGTCCCTTGTAGAGTTCATGCTACAGCCGTGAGCATATCCAGTGTCAGCCAGAGAGCCCTCCTTTTTTTTTTTTTTTTTTTGTATAGGGACTAGTGACCATGTCCTATAGTTTGTTTTCCTGGATGAGTTCTTGGGCCCCCAAACCATTGCCAGTTTGGCTGCCAATAGGCTAGCTGAGAGAGAAGCTGCTGCTGGAGGTACATCCCTCAAAGTGTGTGAGTGGGAGTCTGTGTCACTCTACCCTTTTGATGAGCTATTTAGGTCCATATTAGCTCCCTATCTGTCTCAGGCATGTAGAGCAGTATACACTGTAGCTGTTTCTCAATCAGGGAAAATCAGTTCTCATCTCCCTTCCACAGCTGTAATTAAAACCCAACAGGGTGGTTCCGTTGTTCCTGTTTTTGTTGTAGGCCCAACCAAATCCATCATCATCCATATTGAAGATTGGGATAAATGGCGGGTTAGGGTCAATGACTTGTAGGGATTATGTCTGTGTAATAGCCCTCTTCAGTACTGAAAAGCAGCTTCAGCTGCATCTGTTTAGCCCTATATTGTCCCTCCTTTGTTCATCTTGTCTAAAGAGCATAGCTATGCATGGTACATCTACCAGAAACCTAGCAAGGCCATATGTACCTGTAATTGGCATGCTGTCATGGGTCTGGTGTTAACCATATAAACATGCAAGAATTTGACAAACAAACCAGGTCCCTGGACCTTGTCTTTATTTAAGGTTCACATTTATGTCAGCAGTTTTTTTTCAGACTGTGTATAGTGGATTTTAAATCTATAAGGCAATCAGGGTAACATAAAATCATCAATGTAAAACAATGACGTAGAATGTGGCTTGGCCCAGGTGGCCAGGTCCTGGGCCAACAGACCGTAACACAAAGTTGAACTATGCAAATAGTCTCATAGAATCATCTGGAAGGTCCATTGTCTGCCCTCCCTGGTGAAGGCAAATTGGTTCTGACTGACTGCCAGTGTCAGTGTGAGACTTTATAATTACTCATAATGACACATCTGGCTTCTTTACAGGCCATGCTGAAGGGCTCTGAACAGGGAATATCACCCCTACTTTTTAAATTTCAAGGTAATCTGTCTCATTTTCTCCTGGTCTCCAGGCAGCTGGTATTGCTTCATGCACATAACTCATGTGGCTTGTAGGAGAGTCAGTGGTGCATGGTGTGGGTGGTTTCAGAGTGTAATTTTTATAATGCAAATTTACCATTAGAATGTTTCTTGCATGGTGTCAAGCCAAGTGCCAGTCAGTATGTCCATCCCCAACAAGTATTCAGTAACCAGGGAAACATAAACATCATACAGGTATGGGGGCAAGTGTTCAATACCCAAAGTCACCTGGGCCTTCTGGACCTGATTTAGTGATCTCTATACCCTTTTTAAAAATAATTTTTATTTTAAAGAGAATAAACCAAGAAAAATAAAACAGAATAAGGACAATCAAAATAAAATAATATGTGATATAGGATTTCAAAACAAGATACTAGGAAATCAACAATAGTTACCATAGTACCTCTTGTTGTATTCAAAATAACTGCCCATACTATCAGACATAGTGAAATGAAACAAAACAGAAGAGAGTAGAACCAACAAAAACAAAACAATGAACACAATAAATGACTTTAAAACAAGGTAATAGGGAATTAACTACCCACAGAAGACAATCCCCCATAGATAATATATTGCATATTATTATCCTCTAAATAGTTGATCAGACTACTGGATTTAGGCCTGCAAAGTCAATGAAACATAGAACACTATAAGCATCAAGTTGTATTTTACTTCAATAGCTATCATCTCAGCCTGTGTTTCTCCAGATCATCCAATCACTTGCAGGGAGGTAAGCGGGATGAGGATGGGGACCTTGGCTCTTTTACTCTCCCAGCCTGTGCACAGAAGGAGTTGGTGTCTCATTCTTCTCCCTGTGGACTGTGCCTGGTGCTTATTCACAGGAAAAGCTGGCACCTGATTCTCCTCCCCAAGGCCTGAAAATGGTGCTGACTCACAGGAAAGGTCTGGCTTCTTTTCATCATCCCAGTGACCTTCAAAAGGCACTGACTCACGGGAAGTGGTTGGCATCTGATTCTCCTCCCTGCAGCCCACAAATGGTTTCAACACTCAGGAAGAGGCTGGTGTCTGGTTCTCCTCCCCATGACCTGTGCATGGCACCAACCTCTCCATACTCTTATGTGTGCAGGGGGTCCTGTAAAATGGTCTGGGTTGCTGTATATTAGTAGTGACTCAGCTCTGGTATACACCAATGCTAGTACATGCTGCACATCTTTTGGGGACCAGTAAATAGTCAGTTTCACAAGTGGCCTCCAGTCTCCTGGGACACCTAAGACCTGGGTAACATGGCCTGCCTCCTAAAAGGAGGCCAGTGTTACTTTTTCCAGTTTTATTGAGATTGTTTTGGCCATCTGGCCTTGGCCCATTGGCCAGTATTGTTGCTCAGGATGGAATTGTCTCCAGAGTCAGCAATACATCTAAAGGCTGCTCATCTAAATTATCTGTGGGTAGGCTGGCAGCCAGCAGGTCTGTCCAGATCTGATATCAACAGACCTTTTGCGGCCTCAGAGCTTGTTTTGGGGAGGACAGCCACTTTTTTCTGTCAGTACAATTTTTATAGATCTTGTCTTACTTTGTCATTTTATTTTTATACCTGCCAGTCTAACCAAGGCATCCACAGCATCATGGATTGGGTGATCTGGAAAAGGGGTTAAAAGTGCTGTCATTGAACTAAATATTCTAGTTAGCCCATTCACCAGAATCATGTCCTCTATGCATGCTGTCAGCAATTTATCATCTAGGGTACGGTAATGTAGTGCAAATATCATCTGCTGTACACCCATTTTGTGCAGCAGTTATCAAGTTTAGATAGTGACTTGCTCTGGTATGTCATCTGGATTCTCCCAAAACAGGCAATCCACTGCCAGCAACCAATTTGTCAGTCTGATTACCTGCTTCTGGGGCTCTCCTCCGTACATTCTGCAGAACCCATCTCACAGAGGTGTTGCTGGCTCTGCTGGCTACCCGGGTCATCTCCTGAGGGCCTGTTTGTAATCAGCCCCATTGTCCCACAGCCATAGCAGCCACGCAGGCAGTCTCGCCCACCTGTTTTAATTGTTTTGTCAACTCCCACAGCACCAGGCTGTGCAAGTCCTGTACACTGTGTGCCAGGTAAAGGTAGGTGGTTCTCCCAGTTGTTCTCCTTGGGCTGGAGGTTGTTTTACCTTCCCTTTTTGTTGAATAACTGGCCTAGCATGCAAAACCAGGGAATTTTCCTGGGACTTTTCCCCCAGACATGAGGACTTACACTTCTGGAAATATCTTTGGAGGAGGCAGTGTTTTTTGTACCTTGTGACCTAAGCTCTGCAGCAGCTCTCTGTTGCTCCAAGTCCTCCTCTATCCTTTGCAGCTGGTCTACTTGCTCTTTGTCTCTTGATTTGTTCAGCAGAAGATGATGGAAAACAGCCAAGTGACTTGTCCCGCCATTTGACGGTGAGGGGGAGGATTTTCCTGTCTACCGCTTTCAAAGCTTGCAAGATACACTCAGGCTCCACACAGACCGTTTCCCAGCCCTTTGGGTTCTTCTGTCAAGAAAGTGGCTACAGGTAGCCTTGATGATCCTGGGGTCACTTATTAGCCATTCCCCAGTGGTTTCCCTTGCTTTTAGGCACTGTTTTAAAACCACCACAGGACCATTTATTTCTATGTCCCAAAGTAAGTTTGTTTGCCTCTTTGATTAAGAGGGAGGTTGGAGGTTGCAGCACGTGCCCCCAAACAGGAAGGCCTTTTTTTTTTTTTTTACACTGAGTTCAGTGTTTTAGGCAGGTAGGAAACTGGAGTCTCCCAGGGACTAACAGTCTGAGTAAGCTCATAGAAGATGTAACAGTTCAGTAGGGTGCAGGCAATCACAGTACATTGCAGCTCGAGTATCTTGAATTGGCTTTATAGGAAGAGAGATAGATTTTAGCAGTCTGACAGTGTGTCATCATACTGACCAGCTATTTTTAAGAGAAAGAAGCAGCCAGATCTGGATCAGAAACTATTACCTGGGCAGCTAACAAACAGAAGTATACTGACAGGGGGCATTAACTATTGCCCCAGTCAATTATTAATTATTGCAGTGGTTTTAATTATTATAATTTTATCTAACCATCAAGCACTTTAAAATATAAAGTACAGCAAAGGACTGTTATTTATCAATTATGACTGTCTTAGTAGTTGAATCCCTGTAAAATGTTAACAGAAAGCAACTACATAGTTTTATAAAGAAAGCCTAAGATCAAAACCTGCATGTCATATTTAAATGTCCATCTTAGTATTGAGTACAGTAACACACAGCATATACATCACATCCGTTTTTTTTTTAAAGAAACAGGTTATTACTTGACTTGTAATCTCATGTTGATGCCACATTTCCCACAGGGGAGTTTTTAGAAGGAACAATCTGAGCTCTACCAAATTAACAAGTGACCATACATATTTTTTTTAAATCAACTACTTTCACAAGCTTTCCTCAATATGTGTAAGCTTTTTAGTCTTGTTATTTTTTATCTCTTTATTAGGACAAGACTTTTATTATACAGAATTCTTTTATATCAAAACTATATCTTTTACATTTATAGAATTTTTAATATCGCCCTTTTTATTTGCTATAAACCTTTACAACAAACTTGGCTGAAGCCACTTAAATTTAAAATGTCCTTTTTTTTCAGATAGCACACTTGGATTCCTGCTGACAGACTAGTGGGTATTCTTGAGTTACTATTTTTACTCAAAACCTGGAACAGAGAGCAGGTTAACCCTATAATTGTCATATGAGAGTTTGCAGTGTACAAGAAATGTTTTACGTACAAAACTCATTAAAATTTGTAATCTGATGAAAACATTTTAGCTTGACAGAACATTTTGGCCATTTATAAGAGCTGGCCTCGGGAGATTTTGGGCCCTGTCTCATTTTGCTTTTATTTTTTTCAAATGTAAGGGTGACCCCATGTTTCATTTAACCTCCAATCTTGACTGCCACACCTGGTTGCTCAGGCATTTTTTTATTCACTCAGGCATTTTTAAGTTAGCCTTTTGAGTAGTTCTCTAAATGGAATTGGTCTGGGAGGCTCTTAGAACTGGGCTTGGTGATCAGATTTCATTTTTAGCTTGTAATCTTTTGTAAAGACTTTCCTGAAGTTATTTATGCATTTTAGGGGAGCCGTTTTACTCTGGCTAGTACCTTTACTGACTGGCTCCCTATAGTGTATGTTCACGAGTCCTTGAATGGAGTCGCAACAGACAACGGAAGGCAAGTTCTCAGGGAGAGAGACTACATTCAGGCACTCCACGTGAGGCTTAATTAAGCTCCACAGCTTTAAGCTCTTCAGGCGAGGTGCTGTCGTGTGGAGCATAGATGGGATAGCAGTTTGTGGTCTGGTACAGACACTCATTCAATCATACCACAGGCATTCACAGGTCAAAACCTTTCAGCCCCCAAACCCCAGGGCAATATCTGGCTGAATCTGAAACAGAATCTGACTCTCTATCTAGCACAAGCTACTAGCAAGGGCTGCTAGCACAGAGCCTTGCTAAACCCTGCAGGGGACAGAACTGACAAACAAACTTGACAGGCTAACTGGGGGATGTCCCTGGGGTAATCCTCCCTTATCCATTGGGAACTTGTTTTCTTCTTTATCTTCTTATTGTTTGATGAGGTCGCTGCTGCCTCACAGAGGCTCCTGCTCCTGAATCACTAAGGAAATTCTGACTCTCAGAACCTTCTCCTTTGCAGTTGACGGGCCAGTCCCTGGAGATCAGCAGGCCCTCACCAGGGATGTAAATGATCAGTGTAGCATCTTTTGGGTGAGCCCAGAAATATTACATGGTTCAGGATGAAACCAGATGGAAGACATGGCACCAGAGGAACTTTGGATGGCATACAGCTTTATTATGCTAGCGGGCTGAAGGGAATCTCAGTTCCAAATCAACAGCCCTGGGTCAACTTTGGGTTTTGTTTATATAGGTTTGCAAACAGGAGATACATACAGCAGATAACATAACATCCCATGGTTGGTTACACATGTCCTCATCACTAATTACTAGGCAGAATTCACTCTTACAGAACCAGCAACTATACGAGGTTACTGTTGTAGAACAAACGGGATGAATCCTTCATTGGAAGTGTTCTTGAAGTGATAACTCTGGAACTTGAAAGTAAGAGAAATATTCCTTCCTGGAGTGTCACGGCTCATCAAGTTTGTGGCTTTCTTACCACGGGAACATGCTGTGTCTCCTGGTCTTATCTCTGAACAGTGTTAGAAATATATAAAGTTTTAAAATTTTCTCTATATTAAAATGGCTTCTACAATATCATTACCAAAAGGAAGTATTCTTGGGTAAAGGGATGTAGATTTTTTTGTAGCATTTATAGTCTGTGTGGTGAGCTGTTTAATGTCTCCTTGAGTAGGTACTGAGGATTGTGCTGCAGAGAGTAACAGATATGGTCTCCTCTTATTGTCCTTTCGCAGTGGATGTTGTAGAGCCATGCCCTGAGGCTTGGGGATGGGGTTACTTCTCACTTGTTGCCACATTATACAGACAAATAGCCACTGTTGGAATCCAGGGAGTGCCTGTGAGTGTTAAAAACAGAAGTATACCCACTCCTGTAAGTGAACAAACTCCAGGAAAGCTAACCACTCACGGCTGGATAATGGGTGCTAATATAAAACCAGTCGGTTACATCTTATTTTTCTCTGCTTAAAATATTTTAACTGCTCTAAGTCCATCAGAATTACAACTTTAAAAATTTAGAGTGCTTTAGAGAGTCTTTATAGGGGAAGAAGTTTCTCTATTGTATTTAGTACCCTCTTTTTGTTTTATGAATTGATTTTTAGATAGTAAGTTTTTGACCCAGAGGGTGATGGGTACATTAAGAGCAAAGGGCTGCGTGGTGGCCCTTTGACCCTTTGGGCTGATGCAGGTTAAAGGGTATTTACTGTGGCATGAGGTTTTTGGACTGCCAATCCTACATTGTAGGTGTCAACAGAGATATGAATAAATGTAAATTTGTCAAAAGATTCATATTGTTGGTCACATCCATTTGCCAATTTTCACTGCCCTTGGAACCACAAGATTGACTCATGCCTAAGGAGTATGTTTTATCAATCATGGTTGTTTTAGAAGTTGAATCTTTGTAGAATTTTAACAGATGACAATGATAAAGTTTCATGAAGAAAATCTGAGCTCAACACCAGCATAATATTTTAGTGTAATAATCATGAAGACATTATTATACTAGAACTATTAGGTTTTGTTATTATCTCTAAAACACATGTAAATTTTCATCTTACTATAGAATAACTTTTTAGTGAATTATCTTTATCTCATTACAAGATGAGTGACAAATTTCTACCTAAATTTGTTATCTTTTAGTACAATGTCACTTAAGAAGAATACATTTGTGGGTAGACATATTTTATAGGTTATTAACCTAAAACTTCTTAATTTTTAGAGTGATATTGCCTGGACTGAACAGTGTCTTGGTACCTTTAACTGCTGTAACATAATTACTCAACAATCACATGCACATAAGCATGAAACAGTATTCATATCACCTGGCTGGTTATATTGTGCTGGATTAACATGCACACTTCATCAAAAAGTAGCTGGAATTATTTTGTTTTGTCTTGCTTTGTTTTGTTTTTCCCTCTAATACAGAAAGGATAGATATACATGTAGAGACTCATGCATGTGTAGAGCTTATAAACAGTTTACGAGAACCAACCATATAACACATGTTGAAATGAACAACTACTTTGAAGAAAAAGAGACACTACAGTACTCAGTGCTGATTCCATAATGTCATGATGTGAAATCCAGCAAAACTATCATTCTTTGTTTAAAGTGATTTTATCTTGTTTTGTTTTGTTTAGTTTAAGTTCAACATACATGAAGGTATGGACAGCTGTTTGGAAGAGAATGAGAGACACTATGACAGCCATTCTTGGCTTCCCTATTGTCTGGTCTTGAAGACCTGAAATGCCCTCCTTGTCCTGCTCAGATCAATTCCACACTATGTGGTTTCATGTGAATTCCCTGTATGTGACAATATGGACAACTATTTGGAAGAAAACAAGAGTAAATTCGATAGAGAGTGAATATCTCTGATTCTCTAGCTTTAAAATTTTTGTCTCTTACATTGCTTTCTTATCAACCACTTTGTTTTGTTTTGTTTTGTTTTGTTCTGTTTAATTTTACCCTTTTGATATAATTGCATGTATATTTGAGTGGGTAAGATGGATGACCATATTGCTGTTTTTGTCAGATCATGGAGCAGAACTGTTAACAGTCTCACTGTTTGAATGTCTACTTTACATGTTTTAACTTTGTAATTTGAACAACTATTTCCAAGAAGTCAGTATGTAATTTTTCAAGTAATAATTTCTTAGTTTTTTTTTTTGGTGTTGTTCTTTTCCTTTTTTCCTTGGAATTCTATATTGTTGCAACCCTTTATTCTGTTTTTTTTTTCTCTTTAAATAAAATTTTAAAAAATAGCTGGAACACAAGTAAGGGAAAGCCAGATACTTGAGCCTAAAATAATTTACCACCATAAGTCACCAGTGCAATAAATTTTTTTCAGTTTTATATTTTAGAAGGCCTGTACATTTAGGAAGCACTAATATAAAACTTTATATACCATAAAGTTAACAATAATTGGTATCATTATATAGAAATTTTTACATGTATTTAGCTTTTACCCTTAAGAGAAATTTTAGATTCCTTTAACTAGTTTTGTAAGGTGTAATTATATTGACAAGAATCATTAAGTTTTGGAAACAGTGCTAATGACAACAAATAGACTTATTGCCCAATGTGTCTTATTTATACAATAACAAAAGTGCTTATTTAATCAACACCAACAGATACAGATCAATTTTTAAAGTCAGGAGCAAATTTAAAGAGATGCAAAATTTTGATTATTTTATATGCTTAAGTTCTGTTATGGTTTGTGTCTAGATATCACCCCAAAGCCTCATGTGGTCATAGGGTTTCTTCAGAGGAGGCCAAGTCTAGAGGAGATGATGCTGGATTAACGGTGTGGGTAGTAACTCACTCCACTGATTGGTTTAGAACAGTTCTGGCTAGGATTGAGTGTGAGTGCTACACACATCCTATGATGAGTAGCCTGCATACAGTGTAGGATGAGAAAGAGTCTTGTCTCACCCTTGATGCTTTTGCTTGCCACAAACTGTTACTCCTCTGCCAACTTGTCTTGGCCCCAGCTGACTATGGCTGAAACCTCTACAAATAAAAAAATCAACATTTCCTCCTTTTACTTTGGGTGTTGAATATTTTGCCTCACCAATGACTGACTTAAGAAAGACAAGTTGTGTCCTTGATGTGACTATACTTGAACACATGGTTAAGCAGCCTTTGGGATTGACTCGTAAGAGTTTGGAAGGGTTCAGAAATACTGGCTGAAAAAATAGAATTGGAATACATTAAGTTGCATTTGATGAAAATTCTGGTCAGATCAGAAAGCCAAAAGGTTACTAGAAATCCTGCTGGCAAAGACTAGGTTAAGGAGATTGCTGCTGGGAAAAAGGACCACATTGGCTGTTGGACTCCAGAAGATAGGTGTTGCGGCTTAGCAGAAAGTTGTCTGCATTTTGTTTTGCCTGGGACTGAGATTATGGGTAGTAGAGTAATCTTGTACAAGAAATTTCAAGTCAACCTAATGTTGAAGTGGTGGCATGATTACTGTTGGGGACTTTTTTTATTTGAAACAGAAAAAATTATAAATAACAATAACGCAGTTTCAAAACATGTTAGTAGGAGAGTAACAATAATTAATACATTGTTTATTGCTCTATTCATAATAGTTGTTCAGAGTACAAGATATAAGCATAAAATATTGGCCAATAATATTAGCACAAACCTTTCTTTTCAGTGAACTGAGATATTAGCTGTATAGCTATCTTAGCTATCATGCATATGTATTTTTTTTCCTTTCCTTCATTTCCCCATTCTGCCATCATAGTTTTTCTGTTCTTTTGGATAGTTTCTCACCTATTCCCAATGCCTGTTGTACATTTTGGATCTTATTTACTCATTTGGTTTCTCACATTATGGTGTTTACACATGTGAGTCTGTCTTATTTCACTTTTGAGTATGGTCTCAAATTACATCCCTTTATCTATAAAAATCTCAAGTTTAGCCTTCTATATGGCTGAGTGGTATTCCATTATATATATATATATATATATATATATATATATATATATATATATAATTTGAAAGAGAATAAAACAAAAGGGGGCAGTACAGAGCAGATCAGAAAAGGACAACATAGGCAACACAGTACTTTACATTAAGTCAACTGGACATCAACGGTATCTAACACCATATCTCTTACTCTGCTATAGTTGAGCATAGTTTCAAATACAATAATATCAAACATAGCACAATAGTATAAAGCCATGCATAGAGTGAAAGAATTACAGGGCTTTCTGAACTGAGTAACAGAAAATGATCAATGGGTACTATAATATCTCATTTTTGATAAAAAAGAAAAAAATTTGTTTGGACTATCACACATATTCAAATTCCAATAAGACACAATGTGGTAGATAGAACCAATGGTAGTAGAACCAAAAAAGCATGGTAGGACTTCTAAGAAGGATAATATTAAATCAGCAATAGCTGTCATAATGTTTTCTTCAAAACAGCTGTTCATATCATCATGTATGATATAGTCAAACAAAACAGGATAACACCATTCCAACTGATGATTTAAAACTTTGAATGACTTCGAAGCTATGAGATGGGGCCTCATGCTTACCATAAAGTCTTATATACTCTTATCAAATCTCATTAGGGAGACTATATGGTATTTACCCTTGTGAGTTTGGTTTATTTCACTTAAGAGAATGGTCTCAAGTCGTGTCCATTTATTTATAAATATCTTGATATGATCATTCTTTATAGCTGAGTAGTACTCCATTGTATAAAAATGCCACAACTTTTTTATCCATTCCTCAGTTGATGGGCACTTAGGTTGTTTCCAAGATCTGGCTATTACAAATTGTGCTGCTATAAACATGGGTGCACATATATCACTGTGGTATGATGTTTTCAGTTCTTCTGGGAATATGCCTAGAAGCGGAATAG
>PVJX010031094.1:0-21481 GCA_004027295.1 Dolichotis patagonum
TCAGGCTGCTTTCAATACTGATTGTAGTAAGATGAAAGGAAATCTGTATTTTCCTGTCAACTTCTAATATAAACCACACTGCTCCTTTTAGTGTATAACATACAACCTATCAGACTCTTTCCTAACTTACCTGTGTGAACACATGTCCCGATATCCCCAGTGAGATGAGTAAAAAGGCTTCTGCAGAGACTGACCCTCGGTCCTGTGAGTCAGGCACGAGGTGTAATCAGCATCCAGGAGCAAGCACATGAACTGTCCACACCAAAACCTGGAAGAAATAAAACAGTCCCAACCTTTGAGAGGAAATCCGCAAGTGTATGGATGAAAGAGAGACACGTCCCAGTCAGGACCTAGGAAAATTCTCCAGAGTGCTCCAGCCCACTCTTGAGTCCCAGAGGCTACAGAGTGGGCAGCCCGAGCCTGGGGGCGGCCCTGTGTACTCAGGGGGTAAGAGAGCCGCACTGGCAAGGGAGGTGTCATTACCACGAAACAGGGAAGCACACGATGGTGACTAGTTACCTTGGGACTCACAAGATGGCTGTTGCCGATTACATGGTGAGGGAACACAAATGGCTGCTGATCCCAATGAGGGACCACAAGATGGTGGCCATTTACCCTGTGACCTGTCACAAGATGATGCACTGTCACATGGTAGAGGACCGCAAGATGGCAGCTGTCCTTCATGTGAGTTGCAGCAAGATGGCTGCTGAGGACCATGCAGTACGGGGTCGCAAGATGGCAGCTGAATACCATGTGGCCTGCTAGGTGGCTGAAACACACGAGACCAAGTATGGTGAGGCAACAGGGAGAATGGCGACATAAGTGTAGCAGGGATGGAAGTAGGGCCGTCCAACAGGATAGATGGCTCAAGGTGAGGGCAGGGAAAGGAAGTAAAGGAAGAGTTAGAGACTGCTGGGGGTGAGGAAAGGGAAGCGAATAAAACGGGGCTCAGAGACTTGTGGTTGAAAAGGCTGAGACGTTTGGACTTGAGGATATGGTGGAGGCGCAGTAAAGACAGGTGCATCATCTAAGGGGTCCGGTGGGAAGAAGGGAGAGATCCTGGCAGAGCAGAATGAGCCAGAACTCAGGCCACTGTACAAGACAGAATGAGAGGAGGACATATCCTCAAAGCGAAAAAGGCCCCAAAATCAGGGGTTTCTGCCAACTTGCCTCTGTTGTGACAGAAGTATAAATAAAAGATCAGCTTTTTGGTTTTTATAGCCTTCTTGAGGCCAAGAACACAAAGGTTATGAACCAGGCACCCACAATGTGTAATTTTTGGGTGACAGGAAATGGTCTGAATTATAAGTGAGCTGAGAAAACAACTTTGCCTCAAGACATAAGAGCTTTAGCCTCCCTCCCCTCAGGAATGTGAAAGCTGTCCAGAATCACATTTAAAGAAGTCATCACCAGTTTTGAAAGTGTGACATGGAAGGTCCCAACACCCATTCTCATTGGCAGTCACCAAAAGTGCAGGGTGGGGTCCCAGAGAACAGAGGGTAGAAACTTTGTTTTGGGCTTAAAGGAAAACTGCTATCTCTATCTAGGGACAGCTTTTCTGATGCAAGTTTGCAAATTTTTAAGGCTGAAAACAGCTTTGCCTTAGCAATGCAAGGAACGAAACCGAAACCTGGAAAGCTGTTATTCACTGAGAAAAGGAAACAAAAAGCCTGGGACAGCAGTTCATTTGTGATGAATGAGGAGGGCCGGTGTTGCATGCAGATTAATGGTGGCAAATGAGCAGGTGTCAGAGGAAGGAACGTGATTCACAGGCAGGGGAGCTCCAACTGGGAGTGACTCCCAGAAGCCAATGGGCCTGCCAATCTGAGTCATGGCACCAAAATGTTAGCGTTTCCTGGCGCAACAGAGAAGCAAAAAGTACAAAAAAGAAAAGAACAGGTTTATTGAGGACATGGAAACGAGCACACAGCCCATGGTGGTTGGGCTGTGTCTCCTTCGACCACATACAGAGAGGTAGAGGATTATATGACCTCTGATGGAAAGTGGTATATTGGGCAGACATTAATCATGTGTGAGGCGCTGACTGGAATTTTCTTTGCGTGCAAACAGGAATGGGAGTTGCAACTAGGGCTGAAGAAGGAGGAGGAGGAAGTGGTAAGTGTTCCCACTTTGGAGTTTCCGCCATGTTAGATCACCTCCATAATTGTACAGTAATTTATACTAGGGCAAGAACCTTTCAGAGGGGATAGTGAGGGCTGCCCTGGCAGGACCCGGCCTGTCAGAGGCACGGTCTGGGGCACAGGAGCTCAGCGGGGGAGAAGGCAGAGCCAGTGTGTGGCCAGAGGGGCGCTGCACATGACAGAACAACTGGTGAGCAGAGCAAGGTCACCAGGAGGTGCGGTGTCCTAAACCCAGAGCAAGAGGCAGTGAGGCACTGGGCATGGGTGACCTGCATGGCATGGGTAGCAGGGAGGAGATGCATCTTGACTCTTTGCTAACTTTGTTTTTAATATGTTACATTTATATAGTTTTTAGTAACTGGTCTGTAGGTTTGTAAAAGTTTAACGATCATCCTGGTGGGTTGGTAAGAGCCAGTTTAAAGGCAGCACCGGGTGATTTAGGCTTTATTGAAAAGCAGCTCCCCCAAAGGATGTATCGTGTCACATGAGCTTACCATCAGTACCTCATTCGTTTACCATCGGTGGCTCCCTATTGCCTCGGGATGCAATCAGCCAGCTTTTCTAACCTCATGTTACACCACTGTCTCCCCTCACTGTCTGTGACCTGAAGTCCACGCCTGCTCGCTGTCCCTCCTGCCCTGCTTGCTGTGTCTCCTCTCCTCCTCTGTGAGGTGCTGTGGCCCTGCATCCCTGAGCCTGTCCCTGCACTGCCCCACCAGGGACCACAGGCTCCGTGGAACACCTGCAGGTGACCTGGTCTCCTCGCTGACCTCTGATGGTTACTGTCACCCAGCTTCTACTGCAGATGACAGAGGTAGCACCCAGTCCTCTGCATATACCAGGGTCCAAGGTGTGTGGAATGAAAAATTACTATTGTTTTGCAGTGCTGGGGATTGAACCCAGGGCCTTTGCACTGACCTACATTTCCAGTCCTTTAACATTTTTTTTTTTTTTAATTTTGAGTCCCCCAGGCCAGACTCCAATTTGCAATCCTCCTACCTCAGCCTTCCAGAGTACAGGGATCACCAGTGTGCAGTGCCATGCCTACCCCAACTCATTTTCAAACTGGTAAACAGAATCAAGCAAGAGGTCACTAAGAATTTAAGGCCAACCTAGTATACAAAGCAAGACCCCCTCTCAAACCACGCCATACCCAGAAAGAAAAGAAGAAACAAACAAACATGCGGATTATGGAAATGTATAAATCACGTTCAGATCCTGCATCAGCCAAACTGCAAGATGACAATTCAAGAGTTGCTATTAATTTTTAAAAATCAGTAACTTGATTGTGGCAATGTTTATCAAAGCCTTCATCATCCGGGGACAGGCTGGCGGGTTGGTCCCTGAGATGGTTGATACATTGTGTCAACTTGAGACATTCAGAAGTTTAACTGAGAGGCTGGGCAGGGAGCAGGATTCTCACTTTGTAAATACCCTCATCCTATGCAAAGGAAGACAAGGAGATTTTGTGAGTGCCCTAATGTGGGGGAGGTGGGCTGTGTGTAGTATAAGGCAGAAGAGGCTTGTTTTGCTCCCTTTTGCTCTGGCTGCTGCCTTGAAGTGTTGCCTTAGTGCCCTAAATCCACCTTGGAACCAGCTGATTACTGACTGAAACCTCCAAAAACAGTGAGCTAAATAAACCTTTCCTTCCTTCATTTTGGATGTTGGGTATTTTGTCGAGCAACAAGAAAAAAGTAACCAAGACACTGATGGCACTGGGGCTGTGTGCACAGGGCAGATGGTTTCCTACTGTTGCTGTAACCAATCACCACAATGTGGCATCATCTCACAACACACATTTATGATTTTGTATTTATTTGTTTGTTTGGTTGGCTGGTTTTTGAGACAGGGCCCTGCTATGTAGTTCAGGCTCTGCAGCCCAGGCTAGCCTTGAACTTGCAGTGATCCTCCTGCCTCAGCCTCTTGAGGGCTGGCATTACAGATGCATATCACCCTACCTGGGAAACTTTTTAAAAAATGCTTTTTATTCCAAAAATGTTTTTTAGTAGTCCACGTTTGCAGTACATGACGTTTACATGAAGCTTACATTCCCTATGGGGGTACAACACATTTTAATTCCTTTTTTCTTTCCCTTCCTCCATCTCTTGATCCCCTTCCTTTTTGAGAAAATCTAACACCATATGTCCTCTTATAAGTTTTGATCTGGGTTTCTCACATAAAAGAAACTATAAAATTTTTATGCCTATGTGTCTCATTTATTTCACTTAGCATTATGGTCCCAAGATGCATCCATTTCCCTACAGATGACTAAAGTCTCTCCTGATGGCAGGGTAGTACTCCATGGTGTGTAACGCCACATCCTTTGTCCACTCATCTCCTTTATCCTGTAGGCTCACTGGATGTTGTGGGGTGGATACTTCCTGCCTCTTCAGCTTCAGGCCCATATCCCGAAAATGTTGGTTCATACCCTTCCCATACTAATTAACCTTATTGCAACTGCTATAATCTATGTCACTCTTATTCTAACAGCATTAATCACCCTGCTCAGCTCACACTGACTACTTATATGAATTGGCCTAGAAATAAGTATATTAGCCATAATTCCAATTATAATAACTAACTCCAACCCCCAATCCACAGAAGCCACAACTAAGTATTTCCTAACTCAAGCATCAGCATCAATAATCCTGCTATTTTCAACCATCCTAACTATAACAAACTCAGGCCAATGGACCATTTTCCATTCTCAAAACCAAGTAATTTCATTTATATTAACCCTATCCCTTATAATAAAATTAGATCTCGCGCCCTTCCACTTCTGAGTACCAGAAGTATAGCAAAGCATCACACTATCCTCCGGACTTACCCTATTCACATGACAAAACATCGCCCCATTATCTATCCCTTTTCAATCTTCCTCCCTCATTAACCAACCTTTAATCTTCACATCAGCCATTACATCTATCTTACTAGGGGAATGAGGAGGACTTAACCAAACACAACTACAAAAAATCCTAGCATATCCATCAACTGCCCACGTAGGTTGAACAACAGCCATTCTAATCTATAATTCCTCAATTACACTACTAAACTTCATCATCTACTCCCTACTAACGACCTCCATATTTTCTATATTCCTCATATACAATAACACAACTGTATCAACCCTAAGCCACACCTGAAACATCTCACCACTTGTAACTACCACTATAATAATTACCTTATTATCCCTAGGAGGTTTATCCCCTCTAACCGGGTTCACCCCCAAATGACTAATCATTCAAGAAATAGTGAAAAATAGTAATACTATTATACCTACCCTAATAGCCATCATAGCACTACTCAACCTTTACTTCTACATACGACTAGTTGACTCAACGTCCCTAACCTTATTCCCCTCTAAGAGCAACATAAAAACCAAATGACATTCCAAAACACAATGAAAACCTCACTTTCACCCACTGTAACCAACCTATTTTTCTTCTATCCCTCTCACCAATAACCATTATCTTACACTAGGAGATTTGGTTAAATAGGCCAAGAGCCTTCAAAGCTCTAAGTAAATATTAGATATTATTTATCCCTTGTATAAGGACTGCAAGTTTTCATCTCACATCAGCCGAATGCAAATCAGACACTTTAAGCTAAGCTCTCACTAGATTGGTGGGCCCTAACCCCACAAAACTTTAACAGTTAAACACCCTAATCAACTGGCTTCAAACTACTTCCACCCCAATGGAAAAAAGAGGGTGGGAGAAGCTACAGTGGGATTGAAGCTGCTCCCTTGCATTTGTAATTCAGTATGACTAATCACCTCAGGACTATGGTAAAAAGAGGGCTAACCCTCTGTTCTTAGATTTATAGTCTAATACCTACTCGGCCATTTTACCTACCTATGTTAATTAACTGCTGACTGTTCACCACGAATCATAAAGATATTGGTACACTATACCTTCTATTTGGCACATGGACCAGAATAGTAGAAACTGCACTTAACCTACTGATCCAAGCAGAACTAGGCCAACCAGGGACATTATTAGGAGATGATCCAATCTATAATGTAATCGTAACTGCTCATGCCTTTGTCATAATTTTCTTTATGGTTATGCCTATTATAATTGGTAGATTCGGAAACTGACTAGTACCACTAGTAATTGGCACTTCAGATATAACTTTCCCATGAATAAATGAGTTTTTGACTCCTCCCTTCATTTCTTCTCCTGCTTTCATCATCAGTGGCTGAAACAGGAGCAGGAACCAGGCAGTGTACCCTCCGCTAGCACATAACCTAGCACATGCAGGAGCTTCTGGAGATTTAACTATCTTCTCACTTCACCTGAGGAGTATCCTCAATTCTCCAACCAATTAATTTTATTACACAATTATCAATATGAAACTCCCTGCAATAACACAATACCAGACACCATTATTCTTCTGATCTGTTTTAATGACAGCCGTTCTCTTATTCTTATCTTTACCTGTCTTTGCTGCAGGTATTACAATGCTACCTACAGACTGAAACTTAACACACCTTTTTTTGATCCTGCTTGGGGAGGGGATCCAATTCTATATCAACACCTATTCTGGTTCTTTGGGCACCCAGAAGTTTATATGTATATTCTACCAGGATTTGGTAAATCTCACATATTTTTACATATTATTCCAGTAAGAAAGAACTTTTCAGTTACATGGGTATAGTGTGGGCTATAATATCTATCAATATCTATGGGGTTCCCAGACTTTATCATATGAGCCCACCATATGTTCACCATTGGCATAGACGTAGATACACCAGCATATTTCATGTCTGCCACAATAATCATTGCAATCCCAACCCGTGTAAAAGTATTCAGTTGATTAGCAACATTACATGGAGGAAATGTTAAATGATCCCCAGCAATGTTATGGGGCTTAGGGTTTACTTTCCTATTTACTGTAGGGCGGCGGCTGATGGGTATTGTATTAGCTAAAGCTTCACTGGACATTGTCCTATGCGACACCTAGTACGTAGTTCCACATTTTCACTGTCTTGTCCATAGGAGCTGTATTCGCTATTATAGTACAGTTCACCCACTGATTTCCACTATTCTGAGACTACACTCTAAACTCTACATGGGCAAAAATTCACTTCTTTATAATATTCGTAGGAGTTAACCTAACCCCCCCCCCCAACATTTCCTAGGAGTCTCCGGTATACCCCATTAATACTCTGACCACCCAGATGCATATACACTATGAAATACCGTCTCATCAATGGGTTCCTTCGTCTCTTTAGCAACTGTTAGGGTGATAATTTTCATGGTCTGAGAAGCATTTGCTTAGAAACAAGAAGTCATGGATGTTGAACTAACTCCAGTTAACTGAGAATGACTCCACGGCTGCCCTCCGCCATATCATGCATTTGAAGAACCCACATTCATCAAGTCCTAGAGACAAGAAAGGAAGGAGTCGAACCTCCTAAAACTGGTTTCAAGCCAGCTACATAACCCCTATGACCCTCTCAACTAGGAAGATGTTAGTAAGAACATTACATAACTTTGTCAAAGTTATTGGTTAAAGACCTATATATCTTTATGGCATGTCCTTATTAATCAGGTTTCCAAGATGCTGCCTCCCCTACTATAGAAGAACTCTTACATTTTCTCGACCACACGCTAATATTCCTAATCAGTACTTTAGTACTGTATCTTATTTCTCTTATACTTACCACAAAGCTCACTCACACAAGCACTACAGATGCTCAAGAAATTGAAACAAACTGAATCATCCTGCCCACCAACATTCTTATTCTGATTCCATGGCCTGCACACTGGGGCATGCCCTGCTGAGCAGCTCTGCTCCTGCCTTCTTACAGGAGCCTGGTCCCAAACTTTACCCCCTATTGCCAGCTTTCCACCCACCCGCTCCATGTTCTCCTCCCAAGGTAGACACAGAACTCGAGCGGCGTGGGTGTCCAGCTGGTCCCTGCCAGGACCGCTACTGCCACTGTTCCTGTGCCACGCCCACCGCCCCAACCCGCCTCCGCTGCACTCAACCGGGGAAGGAAGGAGCCACGACGCTGAGAGGCCTGTTGGGAGCGCGGGAGTCGTCGGGACAGTAGTCCCGCGGCTGTTTGGTGCTCACCGTAGTAGCCCAGCTTCCCGTCTTCAGTTTGCTGCTGGCTGGACTAACTGGGATCTCGGCAGTCAGAGCAGCCTGGGGGCGTGGCTACACTGGTGACCCGGATGACCTGAGGAGGTTGCCTAGAGACAGCCTAAGCTGTAGGAGGAGCCTGCCTAGGAGAGTGGCAGGTGAGGGGCGGGGCCAGACCCCGGAAGTGCGGGGCCTGTGAGTGCGGGTGGCAGCGCGATTGCTCCACTCTGACAGGCCGCCTCCAGCTAGTTTGAGCTGCTACTCCTGGGCTTCTCGCCCTCCGGGATTGAAGGTCAGGGTATTAATTTGTCTTTAAGAATTAAAAGACTACCATGTTGATAATACATATTTGTGGCATCTTCTCTACAGACATCCTGAGCGCCGGGCACTAGGGAAGCTTGTCATCACACACACAAGACCAGGACAGAGGCCCCAAGGAGTGGAAAATGACCCAGGTGCAGAGCCCCAGACTCCAGCAGAAGCCTCAGCGCTCACCTCTGCCACTGAAAGTGACGGTCCCTTGGCTCACTTCCTAGAATTTAGAATGCATCCCCCCAAGTCTCTTGCTCTCCACTTGCTGTGTCACTAGAGGTCACTCAGTCCCTCTGACCCTCAGTCTCTTCCACTGTACAATGGAAATAGATGCTTGCCATGCACGGTTTTAGGGGAAAGGGTTCCTGGCTTGCCTGGATCCCTGGGATCAGTGTTGGGGACCAGCACCCTTCATCACTAGTTAGAATGGTTATGGAGACAGCATGAGGAAGTGAATGACTATCTGGGCTGGGCAGAGGCGATCATGTGTCTTACGATCTTGGCCTCTAACTGTCCCCAAGCTGGTACCCAGAGGCTCTGCTCTTGACCTAGAGCCTGGGGGAGAGGGGATTAAGCCTGGCTCTGGCAAACTGAGAGCTCCACACTTTAGGCCCAGTTCCTGTCTACCCCCACTCTTTCCTTAGAGTTACCAGCGGCCCACAGACCATGCTATAGCCACTTCCGTTTGCTATGGGTCCCCTGTCACTGTCATTCATGGACTGTGCCTCTCTCTGTTCCTGCAGAGGCCTGGCTGGATACTGCAGTGGGGCACAAGTAGAGATAGGCTTATTGCTGCTGTGTGTTGACACAAGTTGGCTGTCCTTCTGCAAACAGCACAGCTCCTACCAGCCTCCCTGGCTGTGTTGCCTGCCCCTGCTCATGCCCCAGGCTCAAACAGTACAATCCTAGTTCTCCCTGGCTTATCGCTAGTCTCCAGAGCACCCCAGCTCCTCTGAAATTGACTGACATCTGTCTGGTGCAGAGGTCTGCAGAGCATGTAGGGCTGGCATTTGGTGCTTGTCATATGCCCAGTGGCACCCTGGGCCCTCCATGTGCTCTTCAGGAGATTTATTCCAAGCCTGTATACACCTGTACTACCTGACAGCCCTGTTATAGATACAGTGCCTAAGGCACAGGGACAAAAGTGTCATGCCACAGTCTACAGGAAGTTTGTGGTGTTGTCGGGGCTGGAGTCTGAGGGGATGGAGTCACAGCTGATACTTGCTTCACAGACCATTCCCTGTGAGGCTCCGTTGGTATGACCCAGGGCAGAGAGGGTCCCTGTAACACTGCAAGCTGGCTTCTGTGGCTAGTAGAGAGGGGCACAGTGGCTTGACCCCACAGTGGGCCATGGTACACACTGCCGTACCTGCATAGTCTGGTCTCCCCTGGATCTCTGGCCAGTTTTGTGGCCTGTAAGCTTCTGTGACACAGCTGAGCTTACACACTCACTTTGGGTCTCACCCTTGGTAGCTGCTTGATTCTATGGATTTTGATGTTCAGAGATCTTCTACACCAATCTCCTTGGAACCTCTTGGGTTAATAAGTTTTCAATTTATTTCAACTTGCTTATTTTCCTGTATGTTAGTAGCATTTTCCAGCATGGACCAGAAAGCACTAAGCCAAGAGCACAAATGAGACAAAATACCCCTTTTCTAGGAACAGGATCAGTGGACACTGAACAGTGACATAGGCATTCTATGCCTTGAACTTGTGGTCACCTGGCCTGGCACTCACATGTTGACTTCCTCCTACCCACCCTGAGCTTTTGCCTCAGTCGCATCTGCTTTTACATTTCACTGTCCCCTTTCCTGCTTGTACTTGTGTCCATGAGTCTCCAGGCCATCACATTCACACTTATTATCATGTGGCTATTGGTTAATTTGTTGGCAATATTTCTGTTAAAAAATATCTACCCTACTAGACCTGTGTCATAGCGGCCGTCTCCCCAGCAACTTGCATAACACCTGTGTCTTAGTCCATTCTGTGTTACTATAACAGAATGCCACACATTGGGTAAATGACCAGCAATAGAAATGTATGTAGCCCATGTTTCTGGGGAGTTGGCAGGGGTGCTGCATCTGCTAGAGGCTTTCTAGATGATAGTTGATAGCATCACATGGTGAGGGAGAAGAAGGAAGAGGGAGAAAGAGGAAGAGGAAGAGGAAAATGAGAACAGATGAATTCTCTCCTTTTACATATAACTAACCTATTACCAAAATAATTCATGATGCAGACTGTGCCTTTATGCCCTGATCATCCCTTAAGGTCTCTCATATGGTATTAACCATCATGATTGCTGTTTAATTTCAATCTGAGCTTGCAAGGGCACATTCAAAGCATAGCAGCCTGGCACTTTTTTTAAAAAAAATTTATTTAAAGAGAAAAAACAAAACAAAACAACAATACAGAATTTCAAAGGGAAAAAAAGGAACAAAAAAACACTAAGAAATCACTACTTGATAACTTACATACTGTCCTCTTGGAAATAGTTGTTCAAGTTACAAAATTAAAGCATACAAAGTAGACATTCAGACAGTGAGACAACAGTTCAGCTCAATGATCTAACAAAAACAGTAATATGGTCATCTATCTTCCACACTTAAACATACATGTAGTTATATCCTTTAGAACACTTTCTTTTCCTCTCTTTTTTACAGTAGCAATTACACATTTTGGGTTTTATTACTCCTACAGTTCTTATTACTTTTTACACTAGAGACACAATGTGATATTTATAAATATGATTCTTATTTATTTCACTGATGAAGATAGTCTCAAGTTGTCTCCATTTCCCTATGAAGCCTCAATATCATCCTTCTTCATAGCTGAGTAATATTTCATTGTATAAAAATACCACATCTTTTTCATCCACTCTGCAGTTGATGGGCATCTTGGTTGTTTCCAAGATTTAGCTATTACAAAGTGTGCTGCTATAAACATGGGTGCACATATATCACTGTGATATGATCTTTTCAGTTTTTCAGGGAAAATACCCAGGAGGGGAATAGCTGGGTTGAGTGGAGCTTCCAATCCTACTCTTCTGAGAATTCTCCATACTGATTTCCATAGTGGTTGCTCCAGTCTACAGTCCATCAAAAGTGGAGCAGTGTTCCTTTTTTCCCACAGCCTCACCAACATTTGTTATTAGTTGATTTCTTGATTGCAGCTATTCTTTCTGGAGTGAGATGAAATCTCAATGTTGTTTTAATTTGCATTTCTCAAATGACCAGTGATGGTGAACATTTCTTCATGTACTTATTTGCCATTTGTATATCTTCATCTGAGAACTATGTGTTCATTTCAGCTGCCCATTTTTGGAGAGGGTCTTTGAATTTGGGGGGCTTGATGTTTTTCAATTCTTTATATGTTCTGAATATAAGTCCTTTGTCTGAGGGGTTGCTAGCTAAAATTCTTTTCCATTCTGTGGGTTTTCTTTTCACTCTGTTGGTGATTTCTTTTGAAGTACAGAAACTTTTCAATAATATGAGATCCCAGTTGTTGATTCTCTGAAGTGTTTCCTGTGCAGTTTGCGTTTTTTTCATAAATTCTCTGCCTACCCCTATGTCTTCAAGATTTCTACCTACCCTATCTTCCAGTAGATTTAGTGTTTCTGTTTTAATGTTTAGGTCTTTGATCCATTTAGACTTTAGTTTTGTGCATGGTGATAGGCATGGATCTAGTTTTAGTCTTCTGCATGTGGAGAGCCAATTTTTCTAACACCATTTATTAAAGAGGCTATCCTTGTTCCAGTGAACATGTTTAGCCCCTTTGTCAAATATCAGGTGGCTGAGTGTCTTTGTATTTATACTTGCATCTTCTAATCTATTCCATTGACCCTCAGGTCTATTTATTTGCCAGTACCATGCTGATTTTATCACTGTGGCTTTGTAATATAGTGTCAAGTCAGGAATTGAGATACCTCCTGCCTTGCCTTTATTGCCCAGAATTGCCTTTGCTATTCTAGGTTTCTTCTGTTTGCAAATGAATTTTAGGAGTGTTTTCTCTAGATCTGTGAGGTATGTCAATGGTATTTTGATTGAGATTGCATTACATCTGCATAACAGTTTGGGGATGGCCATTTTCACATTGTTGGTTCTTCCTAGCCAAGAGCAAGGAATATCCTTCCATCTTCTAATATCCTCTTCAATCTCCTTTTTTAGCATAGTATAATTTTCAGCATATAGGTCTTTTACATTCTTTGTTAGGTTGACTCCTAAGTATTTCATTTTTTTAGATGTTATTGTAAAGGGTGATATTTCCATAATTTCTATCTCGGTGAGTTTCTTATTTGTGTACAGGAATGCTATTGAATTTTTAGCGTTGACTTTGTATCCAGCTACACTGCTGAATTTGTTTATTTCCTCTAGTAGTCTTTTAATGGAGTTTTTTGGGTCTTCTATATAGAGTATCATGTCATAGCAGCCTGGCACTTTATAGATGCTCAATAAATGTGGCTGCATGATTGAATGAATGGATGAGCAAGCCCTATGTGGCTGTTGCCACAGTACCTGGCAGAAGGTTCAGTATGTGGTATGATCATTGTTTTCTGCCCCAATGCATGCAACTATTGTATGGCAGAGATCTAACTAGGAAGAGTAGAAAGCTCTCTGAAGTTGTCTTTTGCCTCAAGCAGCTGCTGTGCCTGTGATGTCCAGCAGGCCCACACTTGGCTGACACTGTTTATGGGGCTCCTAGGAAGTACCTGGACAACTTCCATTCTAACACCGTGAGTGCAGATGGCAGGAGGCCTGCATTTATTGGAAACCTGCCATGGTTTGGGCACAATTATACCCATACAGACAGGAGGGGATCAATGTGCTGTCTCCTTGAATTGAGAAGTGGACATTTGAAAATCTAAGAGACTCAGGAAAGGTCAAGTGGGGAGGGACTGTTCCAGCCAGAGGAAACTTGCTACTGGCCAGCCTGGAAATTCATGCTCTTTCGAAGTGTGGTGCTGCCTGCTCCTGGAAGCAGGTGAATCTCAGAAGAGTCTTCGGCACAGACAGGCAGGCACCTCACGCCTCTTCTTTTCTATTTGTTTGGGGCAGGACACTGGTACTTCTTCCCCACCATTACCTCTGGAAACCAACTTAGGTGAAATCTACTTTGTAAAGCTGGTTAAAGAAGATGAACACTTGCAGTCGGCATGATGGTAAGTGTTAGCAGGGCTTGGAAAACAGTTAAAGAGCTGTCCATCTGGAGCCTTGGTGGACTTTCCACCCTGGTACTATGTGCATTGTGTACAAGTGGCATGTGGAAAATGGGTGAGCCAAGAAGGTCCATGGGAACCTCCTATGGGGAAACAGAGTTCAAAGTCTGGGAAACATAAGGCAACTTGAGGTTAAGGCAGAGGCAGTCACTCAGGAGATCCAACCATGAGAGGGTGTAGTGGAGGTGGAATTGGAGGATATGTCCTGACTCTGACGGTAAGCTGGACAGTGAGGGCTTCAACATCACAGCCAAAGTCGTGGGGTAGTCCGTGGTCATCCCAAGTGGATCACAGAGGATCCTTGTACTTGATCCTCCAAGGGCAAGGACAAAGTTCAGTGTGTAAGACCTGTGCCCAGATTGACACTTTGCATTTGGCTTCTGAGCTCTACTTGGTAGACCCCTAATGAGGGAGATGACCCATGTAACTGAAATCACCCAAAAGTTTGAAAAATAGAGCACACAAAGCTGGTAAGAACTCAGAGCCATGGGTTGGAGGGTGCTACTCTTGTTCCCAAGCACTGAGACCTGTTACCTTGAGACCCTGAAAAATGTCTGGATTTCAAAAATGTCATTGTTGCATTTCATTGTTAATTGGAAAGAGACTGGAATTTTCCAACAGGTAAGGAAATGGTGTGACCAGTGAAACCTTCTAAAAGAAGCACAAGAGATGGTGGACACGCTTTGCTTTCCTACATGATAATGCTGTACGTCTAGATAGAGCAAGGATCCTGGGATGTTGGGCCACCCACATGCCTTCCACTTGTCAGTCAGTGATTTTAAGAGAGCAAGTAAGATCCCAGGAAATGATGCTCATGAGTCCACAGAGAAGGAACAGGCTGACTATACCAAGGATGGTCAATTTATACTTGACTCGAGGTAACAATCCTAACAGACTTCAAATATAGCTATTTCTCATCAGAAAGACTTGCTAAAGTTTATATTATTCATATATATGTGTGTGTGTGTGTTTACATATATATATGTAAATGCTAAAAAGTTGATGATTTCCTTTGGCTGGCAAAAGAATCTTAGATTTTCTTTGAAAAAATTTAATTTCAGAAATAATTATGAAATGTCTTGCCCAAATCCAAATAACCATCAAGCAAATGAAAAACACTCAAACCTATGAGAAGCCATGGGAATATAAATTAAATTAAATGAAACTTTATAACTATCAGCTTAGCCAAATATAGCTAAGGCATGCAGGAAAAAAAAAGGATTGTCATACAAATCTGTTAGAAATGTGAATAATTATGTGCATATTCACATTGGGATACAATCTGCCAACATCTGTTACAATGAAAATGTACATATCCTTGAGGCCATAGAAATAGAAACAAGATTCCCAGTGTACATGTGAAGCTGTACATGAAAGATGTTTAATGCACTGTTGCCTATAGACAGAAATACTGGGGAAAAATGACTAGGACCGACTGATGAAAGGCTGCATGTGCTGTGTACATGTATGCATAGACACCAAGATGCTGACATTAAAATGAATTTGCATTAGGTCCAGCCACATGGAAAGATTTCCATGAAGC
The DNA here is from genome assembly GCA_004027295.1 of Dolichotis patagonum. Taxonomy (NCBI): domain Eukaryota; kingdom Metazoa; phylum Chordata; class Mammalia; order Rodentia; family Caviidae; genus Dolichotis; species Dolichotis patagonum. The sequence goes on from PVJX010031094.1 coordinate 15,302, forward strand.
AATGACCAAGCAAGTAAGAGAGAAGTGGAGAACTGTGGCTAGAAGACCCCTTTCTGTGCAACAGGTAACCTAGGTGAGTACGTATACATTTCTGTGCTTGTTAGTGAGAAACAAAGGCCACCAGCTAGTGGTCTAAATGAAGCTGTGTGCCTGGGAAGAGAGAACTGTATCACCTCCTGCAAGGCCTTCCTAAACAGGAGCTGAAAGCACTAGACAGCAAGAGGGCACATTTTGCCAGCTTTCAATAGAATTTTTGATTTCCTGAATATCTCTTTGAATCTGTCTCATGAATTCTGTTTCCTTCTTATGTTGTTCATTCAAAGTTTCCATATTTTTGCAGTGCTTCTCAATTATCTAAACTATGTCTTCCTTAGATGTGTTCAGCATGTATTTTATTAAGTTTATCATTTCTTCCTGTACCTGGGAGGTTATTTCTGATCTGAGTTCCTTTACAGCTTCATGGAGTTGTTTCTTTACTTCAGTTGCTATCATTTCAGAAGTTTCAGGCTTACACTTTCTTCTATTTCCATGTCTCCTCGGCTTGTTTGGGATAGGCTGGAGGTTTGCTCTTTCATTTTGTCATTTTCCTGTATTCCCCTGGGGAAGCTGAATGCAAGGTCTCAGTTGCTTCCCAGGTTGAGGACATCTGTTCATAGTGCAGGGAGTTTCCCCAGTTGAATGGAGGTCAGTAAGCAGGCCTTATCAGGTCCTTAGTGGCCCTCCAGGGCTTCTCAAATGGGGAGAGTATACTGGGCTGACCTTCAGCACATCCTATGTGGCACTCTGAAGCTCCTTGGCTGCTTGAGGTTGTTGGGTGAGATTCCACCAGGTTCTCAATGGCATACCAAGGCTGAACAGCTAGATAGAGTATGCTATGCAAGACTTCAGCCCACGCCACATGGCACACCAAAGCTCCCCAGCTGCTTGGGGTCGCTGGATGGGACCCTAACAGGTCCTATGTAAGGTACCAACTTTGTACAGCTAGATGGAGTTTACTGTGCAGGCCTTCAGCTTGTGCCACTCAGCCCAGGAGGTTCCCCTGCTCCTCGGGGTTCCCGGGTAAGGTTCAACCAGGAAAAGAAATCTCCAACAGAGTGAAAAGAAAACCCACTAACTGGGAAAAAACCCTTTATCAACTGTCCCTCAGACAAAGGACTTCTATCTAGAACATATAAAGAATTTAAAAAATCAGACCACCACAATTCAAAGACACAATCCAAAAATGGCCATCTGAGGTGAATACATACTTCTCAGCCGAATAAATACAAATGGCAAATAAATACATGAAAAAATGTTCAGCATCATTGGTCATTAGAGAAATGCAAATTAAAACAACACTGAGATTCCATCTCACTCCAAAAAGAATGGCCAGGATCAAGAAAATTACCAACAACAAATGCTGGAGAGGCTGTGGGGAAAAAGGAACTCTTCTGCACTGTTGGTGGGAGTGTAGACTAGTGCAGCCACTGTGGAAATCAGTGTGGAGGTTCCTGAAAAGGCTGGGATTGGAAGTCCCATTTGACTCAGTTATACTTTTGGGCATATTCCCAGAAGAACTGAAAACATCATACCTCAGTGATATATGTGCACCCATGCTTAAAGCAGTATAATTTGTAATAGCCAAATCTTGGAAATAACCTTAAGTGCCCATCAGCTGAGGAATGGATTTAAAAAATGTGGTATTTTTATATAATGGAGTACTACTCAGCTGTAAAGAAGGATCACACTGAGGCTTTTATAGGTAAATGGATATGACTTGATACCATACTCATAAGTGAAATAAATCAAACTCACATGTGTAAATACTGTATTGTTTCTCTAGTGTAACAAACTGAAAGAGTAAATAAGATATATAATCTTCAATAAATATTATAAAAGTTTAAGAAACCACTCTAAGGGGAAAAAATAACTCAGGGAAAAGGAGAAAAGAAGGAAGGGAAAAGAAAAAAATATATAAATTTGTAAATGTACACTTAAGATAGCTAAGATGATTGTACTACTAATTCTATTAATTTTTGGACCAAAACAGTTAACATTCATAGGATTAGATCAATTTTGCATGTTTATATCTAGTAATCTGAGTAACTCTTTTGAAGATAACTATGCAAAATAACAACGTTAGTTATGTTCCTACCACATTGTTTTGAAAGCCTATGTTGTTATTGTTTTGGGCTATGTTATTATTTGTCTCTTTTGTTTTTCTTGTATTTTGATTCATTTTGTTTTGTTTTACCCTCTAATACAGAAAGAATAGATGTACATACATAGGCTTATACATGCCTAGAACTTCTAAAGAATTTACAAGAATTGATTTTATTATGTGTGATGGTATGAGCAGCTACTTTTAAGAGAACAAGACATTATGGTGGCCATTGCTGATTTTCTGTTGGCTTTTTTTGAAGTCCATTAATGCTTTTATTCTTTGTTTTGATTGGTTTTGTTTTCTATTATTTTATTTCAATATGTGTGAAAGTATGTACAGCTATTTTGAAGAGAACAAGAGACATTATGAGAGCCATGGTTGATTTTCCTATTGTCTGGTTTTGAAGGCCAGTAATGCTTCCATTCTTTTGTTTTGATCAGTTTTATAGTGTTTTTTTTTTTATTTGAATTCATTGTGTGTGACGATATGGAAAACTATTTTGGGGAAAACAGGAGACATTGTGGTAGCCATTGTAGATCTCCTGTTGTCTTGCTTTGTAACCGGTGTCACTTACAGTGTTTTCTTGTGATCTGCTTTGTTCTGTTCCATTCTGTTTTATTCTCTTTAAAATAAAAAAGAGCAGAAAAGACAGAAGTCCACTAGCCAGGTGAGACTGAGAGTTCAGGTCTGCAGATGTTCAGGAGGGGCGTTGGGAGATGGGATTGTGTGATGACTGACTGCCTTGAGGTTTTACAATAGCAAAGCTGGAAGTCTCATTCTAAAGTAATCTTGGATTCATTGAAAAAATATATCACCAGGCCTCAGAGTCTGTGTTAGTCAGCTTTCTCTTACTAGAACAAGTGCCTGAGACAATCAGTTTCCAAAGAGAAAAAAGGTAATTATGGCCCAGAGTTTCAGAAGTTTCAAACTATGTTTGGTTGATTCCATTTGAGGGGTTAGGGCAAGGCAGCACATCAGAAGTGAGTGAGGAGAGGAAATGGGCTCCCACAATCCCCTTTGAGGGCCCATCTCCAAAGATCTAAAGACCTTCCCATATCCAAAGGTTTCACCACCTCCCCAATTCATCCATGCTAGGGACCAAGCCTAACCACATAGACCTCTGGGGGACATTTCAGATCCAAACTATGGCAGGCTTGTTCAGATGCCTGGTGTGTATCTATCATGAAGTTTTATTTTTATGGTTTGGGGTGACATACTGGGACACACAGATAAAGTGATACAAAATAGATTTATAGGCACATTATTGCTACCTTTCATGGAAGAGTGCTGTTTTCCTGAGAGGACAGTGCTGATATTGCTCCCCCACCCTGCAGCTGCTTTACTATTTGAGGGACACAGTAACCTTCTCACGTCTCATTGCTCTGAAGGAAAAGAGTGAATTTTATCATTCTCAAAAACTTCCAGAATCAAGCCCCAAAAAGCACGTTGGTCTCATTATCTTGTCTGTCTTATCTCCACTTCCCCTTGAATTTAGTGTCCGTGACATCAACCACATTTATCTGACCATTTTTGAAATAAAAAAAATCCTAGTGATATAAATATTACCCCTGAGTGACTTGAAAATAATGTAAAAATGGTTTCACAGGAAAACAGGAGGAAGGGTTAGACTGAACAGGGCTGGCTTCATTGTGTGAGCCAAGAACACATAGGCCCTTCTGTGGCTCATCTGTTAGATGCCTCAGGAGGAAAGGGGAGGGGTTCAGAGAGTGGGATATTTAGGCCACGTGGGACTCTGCTGACCCACGGGGTCCAGGCAGCTCTGCCTCCTGCACTCCTGAGGCTGTATGCAGGTATGGGAAGTGGCTTTACTAGAGCCCTTCCTGCAGCCTCAGGGGACTAGCCCATGGCTTGGCTCCTTCCCAGATGACCAGCTCTTGCAGTGGATGAAGTAAGCCTGTGTGGCCTCACCCACAAGCAGGCTGTGCAGTGCCTGAAGGATCATGGGCAGAGGAGCGCACCCATTCATGCAGCAGCAGTGGTTGCAGTTGCCTCTGAGTGAAGGAGAAGCAGCCAGAAAACAAAAAGTGGCTTTCTTTGTCTATTTTTGCCACTGAGCACCACTTTTCTATGGGGCTATGAAACCCAGGAGACAGAAAACAGATGTTTCCAAGGAGAAAAGCTCTCCTCTAAATAGCCTAGGATAGATCACAGTCCTTGGCTAGACTTAGGAATCAGCCAGGGGAACAGATCTGGGAAAGCTATGCGGTTTTTCCATTCAGCCTCCTGCAGTGCTCCCCATGCCTCTTCCGCTCCATTGAGCAGCGCATCCTGGCTCTCAGATGCTCTGTTCTCCCACTTTTGCCCATGGGACCCCCTCACTCCCAAGTTCCTGCTGTTTCCATTATCCTGGCAGACCTGGGAATCACTTCACCACTACTGGCTAGCAAGTCAAGAGCCCAGAAGCCAAGGATCCACTGTGTGCCTCTCACTCCCTCCAGTGCCCAGGCACTGTCTCCATGTAATCAGTTGTATTCTGTCCTCTTCTTGGCTGTGGGCACTTTTAACTGCACCCGGAGAGGGCTGGCCTTGTCCTATCCTGGTACCTGAGGAGTCCAGAAACACATGATTCCAAAAGTCCTCTCAGCAAGCTACTGAGCATAACTCTGCTCTCTTGTTACTCCCTTCCCCAAAGGAAGCTTCTGTTCATGATCAAGTGCTCTTGTCTTGGCGACCGTGGTTGACACACCTCCAGGACACTCATTATTCATTAGCATCCTCTGTTCTTCAGACCTTTGTTTATGAATATGATTAGAGAGGCCACCTGGCTGTCCCACTGGCATGACAACAGCTGAGAATCGTCACTGTGGGGCCATGGACCTGGTGTTGAATGACACCAGCCACAGAAGAGTAGAGGCCAGCTGGCTGCATCTGTGGGTTGGAAGCTTGGCATTTCTAACCAGCTTCTAGGAGAAGTCTGCCTGTGCTTCCTCACCTCCTCTGTGTAACAAGAATATAGAGTGTTGTCAGGGAAAAGGATGGGAAGTCAAACTGGGGGAGGAGGTGCAGGCTAGCATAGACCCGGGATGTCATCCTGTGGGTTTCAGAGACATTAGAGAATTTGGAGGGCTGAAGGGGGAACACCAGACCACTCCATGTGTGTGACCAGGGGCTAAATGGGGGAGATGATACCTGTTTTGAGAGCACAAATGCAAGGGGAAGACTGAATCAGAGTGAGGAAAAGGAAGAGTCTGAATTTAGCACTGAGTATGAGCCCTAGAGGGACAGGTGTGATCCGAGTTGCTTGTGCCCAGGGGGCAGGTGGTAATACCGTCCAGATCCCTACACTGAAGATTGTGATTTCAGAATCACATGAAGCATCTTATTGGAAACATTATAAAGAGGGGAAGCCTTTGTAAAGGGAAGGGGGTGGTGTCCGGTTGATATCCAGGGTGTAGATTGAGAGTGTCGACCTGTCCTTCCAGGTTGCAAGGCTGGTCTTGGAGAGAAGAGGCCCAGGCATGGCACAGCAGTATCCTTCTGCTAATGACAGGATGGGAGATGAACATGTGGTGGTTTCCTTGGTAACAGCCCTGTCTGTGAGCTGTGTCTCAGTGACAGATGGTGAGAGGGGAGAGAATGGAGTGTTACAATTGTCGTGTCATCATGTGCTGCTTTGGAGTTGTCAAGTGAAAGGGAAAAGGCAAGAAGGCTTCCTCTGGGTTCTCAAAAAAAAGTAAGTGAGCAGTACTGATTATGATTATAAGCCAAGCGGATGGTATACATTTCTGAAGCAGATACATTGTTCCCAAATGATTACCAGGCATAATTCTGCCCCATGCATTCCTCAGTCTTCTGATCAGCTGCCCAAGTGTTAATGCTTGAGAAGTATTTATGGATAAAACTGGCATGAAAGGGCCATACATTTTCAGATACACTTGGTTCCATGTTCCTGCCAAGGCATTTGTGACAGTTATCTGAGCACTGACCATGCCATGGAAGACAAACGTGCTCAGAAACCTAGCCTTGTTATTAGTATCATGTTACAAAGCAAACACATGCTTCATTTAGGGGCCTCA
>PVJX010031095.1:0-21395 GCA_004027295.1 Dolichotis patagonum
GGAAGGGAGGGGATGGAGGGCGGTGTTTCTATCTAGGGATCCTGTTCTGCCGTTCTTTGTTCTTCATTGCTGGCTGCTTGTGTGCTTCTAAGGAATTGCTACGTGACATAGTGACCTTTGGAAACGGGCTTTTACACGTTGTTTGCTTGCCTTATAGCACCTGGAGCAATTCTCTGGTAGCTACTCCGTGCCCCTTTGAGTACGTGTTGCCCTCTTCCCCTTGGAAGGTGAACCTAAGCCAAGCACAGCGCCTGGTGCGCCCCGAATGCGTGTGTCCCTCGCACTCCTTGTCCAGTGCTGATTTCCAGCGCTGTTGTGGGAGTCGCTCGCCTTTCTCTGCTGAGGGCCCCTGTGCTGCCCTGTGGGTCTTCGCCCAGGGGTCAGCGGCCTCAGCGGACGGACGCTCGCTCTCGTCCCGGGGGTGCTGGCCGCCCCGGATGTTTGGTCTGCTCTGCATCACCGCTGTCCCCCTGCTCTCTGACCACAGGTGGTCTTCCCTGGGCGTCCGTGGCTTCCATGCTGCTTACTCTCTAGCACCCAGCTCAGTGTGTATTCGGCAAACCACCTGCAGATTTATCTCGCTGCACAAGTGCACATCTGCGATGACCTCGTCCTGTAGAATCTGAGCTCCACGTGATCAAATAGGACCAAGCAGCCTTGACTCCAGAGCACATGTCTTCAGTTACAAACGGTTAAACAAAGGAGCCCACACTTTTTCACAGTCCTTTCCTTGCATCCTTTAACAATTCAGTCTGCCCGAGGAGGGGACCCCTGAGTGCTGATCCCCAGTGCAGAAGCAGTGGCGCCCTGCTCACTGCCCCTCTGCCCAGGGCCCTTGTCCACGCAGCCTGCCCTGATCTTGGCCACCCAGAGGCTGAGAGCACAACCAAAGGACACCTGCAGGAGGAGACATCTCCAGAGAGGGGAGGGAGGGGAAATAAACCTGAGTCTTCCCTACCTGCCCTCCTGGCCTCCCACACGGCTGGGCCAGGCCGAGTCCCGGAAGGATCCACTGCCTGTGGACCAAGAGCTGACTTACACCTTCCGGTAACCCAGGGCCACCCCCACTGCCCCACCCCAGCCTGGAGCTGGTTTCTGAGGCAGTGGCCCAAGAGGACAGTTGCACTGGCCCCAGCCGCGTCCTCATGTGCTCTTCCCAGGGTCTCAGTCGCTCCCATTCTTGGAAGGCTTCTGTCTAATGCAAATTCCTCCCAGCGACCTTCACCATTTGTCTAACTCTACTCAAGATTTGTCAAGTTTAGCTCAGGCTCACGGAAATCACCCTGGCACTCCAGGGTAACTGTTGGAGCCGGACGCTCTCTCTTTAGAGTTCCTCATCCCTCTACCCGGCTGAGTGGGACCGAACACCTCCTCCTGGGCACAATCTCCAGCACTTCAAGAGCGCAGCGCGCTGCCTGTGGTTCCGAAGAGATCCGGTCATTCTCGGGGAAGACGGTTCTGCTCTTCTTCACTTTTTCCCCTCAAGTTTCATTTTCCTACAGGACATTGAGACATTTATAGGATCTAAAATTGTTACTTTTAGGAACTTTCAATTAATATAATTGACATATGACATGCCATTATAAAATGTGATTGTCTTCATGAAGAATTGATTGCGAATTTCCTAGTATGTTCTCTCCGCTCAACTCACAGTACACCCTAGTTTCGTTGTTGCTTTGACATAGCTACACAACACTTCTAAAAAGATGCTTGTTCTCTCTTAACACTGGGCTTAGTGGAGAACTGAGTGTGAGGCCAGCAAGGGTCATCTCCTCAGGTCTTTTGCTCATCCCTGGAGCACAGATCTCTCAGGAATGGGCTGTGTCCCATGAGGTCCCAAGGGGCCGGGTGGGGGACCCTGGCTTATCTGCCTGAATCCCACAGTGTGTTCTTCCACTCCCACGACACCTACAAAAGAATTTTCCCTTGAAAAGAAGGTTCATCAAATGTTAGCAGGAGAAGGATCTGGAAACTGTGCAGTTATCAGCAAGTATATGCAAGTCCACACAGCCCCATTTCCTCTTAAATAAAATGTGCCAACAAATCAAAGCTGATCAGTAACAGTCAATCAGCTCCGTTGGCACCTCGCCTTGTGCTTTTTGGCATGTGGATGGAGCGGAGAATAATCCTGGCTTAGGCTGTTCAGTGCTTCCAGGCAGGGGACCGGGTTCTGATGGGTTTTCAGGTGCTTATTTCCCGCATAGTGGATGGATGGTTACTGCAACTCCGCAGGCTGGGACCTGCCCTGGGATCATCCCTCCAGGCTGAGCCTAACCCGAGGGAACATTCCAACTTAGAGATCGCCACAAGGAAAGGTGTTTCATCTTTCTTTGGATATTGACCTTTCAGAAAACCCTTTCAGGAAATGCAACTAGCAACGAAAAAGGTTATGTTTTAGCTGGACAGACTTGTGGTACTGAACAAATCTCTGCGCTGTCTCTGCAAGTTCCTCCATCCAGGATGACAAGTCTGCGCTGGATGGAGGACAGGGATGGCCATATAGGCCAGGGAAATGGAAAGGCCACGGAAGGCAGGAGAGAGAGAGAGGTGGAGAAGACCTCAAAGCAAGAGCGAGTGGGGGAGGATGTCCCATCAGGCAAAGCGAGGAGACAGGAAGGACACAAACAGCTTCCTACCCAGGAGGCCGGGTCTCTGGGTCACCTGGATGACTCAGCAAAACTCTTTCTCAAAATAAAAGATAAAAAGAGCTGGGACGCAGCTCAGTAGCTGTAGAGCTCCCCTTGGTTCAATCCCAGCACTGTATGGAGGGGACAGCATAGATGGAGACGGGTATCACTCCGGACCAGGCTTGGCCATGAGCAACAGAGGCCCAGGAAGCAGGCTGGACGACGCCAATGTTCAGAACTCCGCTCTGGTGCAGGGTGGACACAGCAGCCTGTGGGTCGGCCTGTCTCTATAAAGGAAGCTTTCCCGGACTGTCCATGGGCGTTTTTGCCCTTCAGTCACTGGGTCCAGTCTGGCGACAGAGACACCCAAGTTGCCTGCCCAGCTCTGCTCTCTGGCCCATCTGAGGTCACAGTCCAGAAGTCCTGCAGCTGCAGGCTCAGCCACTGCTCCTGTATGGCCTGGTGTCAGCCACCTCGTGGGTCAGGGTCCTCCTGTATCCACTCACATTTCAAGAGGCCGGCTGGACACAACAGGCAAGGAGGTGCAGGGGACCCCGCCACCTCTTCCGGAGCAGTGTCCCCATGGTGACCATGCTCCGCCCTCACTTTCTCCTCCTCAGGGTTAGTCTCGTGCTCAGCATCAGTCATGAGGAGGAGCTGGGTCCCCCTCTCTGCCTGGCCATGAGCACCCTGGTGAGAGCAGGGCCAGAAAGAGGGACACTCGTGACCGCGCTAGACATGCATGGGTAGTGGCTGCTATCTAGAAAGCAATCTGAAGAATGCTGCCTGGTATTTCTACATCGATGTCCATAGTTGTTGGCTACCATTGCTTTAAACCAGGAACCTTCCTTTGTAAAGAAATGGGGAAGTTCCCATCTCTCTGCCTGCCTCTGGGTACGGCGGGAGGCGGGAGGCATGCCTGAGGTCTGCCCCACCTCAGCAGGAGCTAGGCTTCCTCGCCATGTTCCTTCCTGATTTTCCTGGGAGAAAAACCTGTCACAGAAATGTATGAACATCAGGACACATTGCAGACTGTAATTTATGGGAGGTTGTTTTCCACTTTGCTAGCAGATCTCAGCTGTTAGAAACGTTAAAAACGTCAGAACTTTCCTTGATATACTGTAACGGCATAGGGAGAAAATTTTAAGACATAAATTACAAGGAACCCTTAAAATATATAATACTTCACAGACAGTCAGGCTGTGCCAGGTTGTCATGATCTTTCATAGAAGCATGACCTGATGTCTTTGCAAAGGGCCTTTTTGCCTTCCCAGTGGATAGGGACTTCGCTATGGAAAGGCAATGCTTCACACAATGTATTCGGAAACCAAGAAAAGAAATGCCGAGCCTTCAGACTTCAGTGGGTGGTTCTGGGCTGTTGCATTTGGGCCTGGCAGTCTGTACAAGCTAATTTATTCAGGGTGACCCTGCAGGTGTTGATACTCAGCTATCCTGGAAGCGGCCAGAGTGGGGGAGGAGAGCCCCAGGATGAGCCTCATCACCATCTCAGTGCTCCCTAGCGGAAAGCAGTGTCATCAGTGGCCACATGCAGCTTGCCAATTTGAGCTGGTTTGCTGCACTCATTGTGCTGCTTCGGTTCCTCTAATGCTGTGCAGCCCGGACCTCTGGTTAGGGCTTCTCTCCAGCACCCAGGACTGCCGTTCAGTGTAACCATTCCCGTGCTATGAAACCCCAAGGGAAGCACAGACAGGGAGGTCCTTTGTGTCCCCTGCCGGTGCTGATGACTGGGGGCCCTTTTGTGCTCTAATTCCAGAATCAGCGTGATGAGAGGATAGAGGCGTCTGAGCAGCTGGCCCAGCCGAAGCTTCACTCCCAGGCCCCCGTGCTCAATGGAACCACGAGCCCCTCACACAGCCACAGTATTCCTGGTGCCACTTTTGAAAACAAACCGTGAACCTTAACGTGATTGCTTTGGAAGCTGACCCACCCGGAGTCCAACTTCTGCTCAGCCAGCAGCACCATGGCCCCGCTGCCCGTGGAGGCCACGATGGGGTGAGCACCAAAGGAAGACTGGTGTAGACTCACCTCCTCTTCCCTGAGAACCTGGGTTCTGCACTAGTTTTCTCTTCTCAGTTAAAATAACAAGCTGTGGAATTTTGGGTAACTTAGTCCTGGGAAGGGTGGAGATTTCTGAGTGCCTGTAGACACCACCATCCCTGGGAACCAAATGATTCCCAGGCTCTGGGACAACTGGCTGTCCACTCCTGCACCCTGCCCTCTCCCCCAGCCTGCTCAGCGAAGACGCTTGCCCAGGCCAATGGCTTGCTGAATGTCACGCCTGTCTTCCGAGGTCCACATTGGGGTCTGGAGTGTCCAGAAGGGAGCTCTGGGCCTCTCTCTTCCCTTTTTGCTCCCTCTTCAACATCCTTCCATGTACCCCTTCTTTCCAACACCCGACATCCACTCTGCACCCAGTTCCAACACCCTGGAAACTGGTGTGTGTGTGTAAACGGTGGAGACTTCCTCTTCATGTTTTCGGCCCGAGACTTTGCCTCCTGCGTTTGTTCAGAATGTTGAGGCTTCTCAGAATGAAGGGCTCCCTGCTCCTCCATGAGAGAACAGGCAGAGCCATCGAGGAGCGGGGGAGCCAAGCAGAGAACGGCCCAGGTCAGCCGCGCTGTCACCCTGGCAGGAAGTAGGCTGTGCGCGCAGCAACGCAGTGGAGTGGAGTCTTCAGGAAGTCACGGCTGCTTTCCCAGCAACAGGAGCAGATTCAGAGGGCCAGGGTGCAGAGGACTCTCACGACATGTCTAGTGACTGGTACTTTTGATCCCAGAGGGTCCCTGAGCTCTGGGAAAGAACAAGGGCCCACTGCTACCAGAGCCCCTGGCCGCTGCCCGAGTCAGGGCCAGCACTGCCCCCGGCAGGATCTGAACTGGCAAGCGCCTTCCTGGAGCCAGACGTGATGAAGTGCTGCTCTTTCTCCAGAAGGAATGTTTGCTTACTATTTCATCATCCCCCAGAGGCGTGCGGAAAGAAAATAAGCACATCAGTTGTCATATGACAGGATAAAAATGGAACCATCATATTCCAATAACGTGGGCGAGGAACGGCCCCATGCAGGGGGGACCACGGAGCCCTCTGCCACCACGATAAGTTAATATTATCTCCCCAGGATAATTAGAGCGGGGTTCAATTACTGAGCCTGCATCACTGCACGGGCCACACCATGGGTTTTGACACAATGTTTTGCACATTTATCTTCTCACCTAACGTGCTAAATCTGCATCGGGGTGGTGATTAATCTGCTGCGCCCCTTCCAGCTTGTCCCATTTTTCTTACATGGGCTGGCGGGTCCCCGGAGCCCCCGGAGCCCACACAAGCCACTCTATTACACTGTTTCTCTGCCAATTTACTGCCATTGTGTGAGAGTATTGGGGTCGCCTGGGAAGTTGGGTCACGCGGGTGCACCGCCTCCCAGCCACACCGCCCAGCGCAGCCCGCCCACCTGCCCGTGGTCCGCTGGAGGCCAGGGCCCTGCACCTATAGGGGGCACGAGTGAGTCGAGCTCATTAATCTTCAGCAAGGCTCCGTAGGGGCCTTACCGCAGCCCCAAATGTTCACTGTTGTCTTTTCCTTTGGTGAAGCAAAAGGAGCTTGGTCATGGCAGCCTGGCAGTGGTCAGCTGGGGGCGGGGAGGAGGTGGGTACCATGTCTGTGTGCCCCCCGACAGAAGACTGTTCGGTCAGGAAGCCCCCACTGGAGAGTCCTGCATATGATAGAGTTTGGACTTTGCAAAGACCTAAGAAATAAAAATTAGTGTTTCAGTATCTTAAAGCATTTTATTTTATTTTTTATTTCCAAAGTTCGTTTTCTCCTCCTTGGGGCTGAGGGCTAAGGTAGCAGGACTGACCCAGGGTTCCGAACTCATGGGTGTGGAAGGAAGGACGCGACAGAGTCCGAGGTATCCAGGGACGGCAGACCCCGCAGGAGCCCCTGCGACTGGGAGGCTGGGCTGGCGCTCACAGGGCTGACCCTCGAAGCATTGCAGGGGCCTGGGTGCATGGTCGTGTCACCTAGAAGGGCCTCTTGGGAACCTAGGGTGAGAAAGGTTGGGTCAGCACTACTAGCACTGTTCTTTGGTGGGTGCCAAGAGCCTCCATCCTGTGCTGGTCCAGGTGGCCCAGAGGACAATGCCCAGGAAGCACCGGACACGGGAGGCCTTGCAGGAGGCTGTCATTGTCCCTCCTGTGGAGACTTCTCCTCACTCGGTCCCTGCCAGTCACTGCAGACAGACCTTTGTGCACATGGAGTCACTTAGGTTGCTCAGATGGGCCCAGATCCCCAAGGTCCCACCAGCAAGGTGACTGTCTCTGTCCCTGAAGGATGTGGAAGTGTCTCCTGATGTGACGTGCTGTGTGCTAGATTCCTTCTCATGCCCTGCTGCTGTCCACTGACAAACAATTCCTGGCCTTAGACCTTTCTTAGGTCACAGTGAAGAGTATCGTTGGGCTGGCCATGTGCGGGACTGTGAGGACACTGCCTCCCCGGTTCCCTGGGTCTCTGCTTCAGGCCCCATCAGGACCAGACTCGGGGCGCAGAGCTCACCAGTGCTGCCAGTGCGGGGGAAGGTGGCCCTCGGGATGCGGGGTGTTTATTTCCATGGTGCTGGGACACAATCTTGCCACGGGTGGACAAGGACTGGGAGAAAATAGGACAGGAGACTGGCCCCTCCCTTGTGTCCTCCTCTATATGATAGGGCAGGGCAGGGCAGGGTGTCTGGCTTTTCTGTCTTTCGCTCGCCTTTGTGACTCTCACCATGGAGACACTGGTGGCCACACCAGCAGGACAGAAGCAGCTGTTTGGACCCCAGCACCTGGCCTTAGAGACAAAGCTTGACCCCCTGAGGGGACTGAACAGCGGCCTCTGCCAGTGCCACTCACTCTGCTCTGGGCTGTGTGGAGCGTGAGGTCTACCGGAGGACAGGCAGTGGGGATGCTCAGGAGACTCGGTGCCCACAGGAGGCTGCTGAGATCTGCCCTGCACCTGGTCTAGACAGCCGAGGCTCTGGCTCCAGAAGACCACATGTTCCCATGCAGAAGCCGCCCGGACCCTTTCACTTTAGAAGCAAGGAGACAAAGTGGAGGCGTTTGCATCTCTTTTGGGAAGCGGGTTAAAAACAGCCATCTCCCAAAGCTCTCCCCTGGGAACCTTTTCTGGAGAAAATTACACTGGGCATCAAAGCATTTTGACATGGGCAGGATGAAAGGCCTTAGTAAGCATCTTGCGTGTCGCAAGTGAAATACTGTAAGTGCCACTGACAGCGATGACAGATGAGTGAAGGTGGAGAATCTTTTAAACTTAAGGAGAAATTGCCCGCTTGACTTGACACAGCCAGGGAGTTTATACGGGGAGAGACAGCAGGGTGCACCCAAGGGCCCAGAATCCCGCCCACATACAAGAGTGAGAGGCGGGGGCAGGGCTTCTCCCCACCTCCCTCGCTGTCCACCTCCCTCGCCCAGGGAGGCTCGGCTGTGACTCCCCCCAGCCTCTGTCCCTTTGTGAGTCCCGTTTCCCTCTTCCGCAGCAGGCAGACACCATCGCACCTTTTCTATGTGTAGTCCTTGGTTCAGGTGTTAGCCTGCTGCTGTTTGACCCAAAACACTTATTTTTTGGTTTCATGCAGGATAACATCTGTTTTCAGTCCACATCTGTGCTCAGATTCCATCCTGTAAACTGTCCCCAGGGCTCGCTTCAGTTGGACTTGGAGTTCTCACCATGCACATTTCCTCTCTGAATCAGTAATGGGATAGTTGTACTAAACATGAAACAGAAAACTCCTTCTGCGCTGCTTTTGGGCTGTGGTGGTTTATGCTGGTGGCCAGGGAGGCTGAGCAGCAGAATCAGCTTCTGGGAATCTGAACAACTTGGACCCAAAAGGACTCTACAGTCCTGAAGAGCAGCTCCAGTCTATGGCTAAGCCAGTGTCCAGCTGTCATATTTTTGTGATGCTGACCAGTTGGTCTGTCCACTGAATTTGAAACTACAGGTTCAGGTGACTCTTGGAGCACCACAGTATTCTCCAGTGGGGACCAAGACTGAAACAAGAGCAGCTATGTTTGTGACCTTCCTGCTGGGTTTGCCTCAACACAGACATTCTTGGTGGCTTCCCTAGGCCCAGGTTCAACATTCCCTATGTCTTCCATAAGCTTTCTGTGGGTCTCATAGAGCCAGGAAGAGTGTGCAGGAAGTCAAAGGAAAAGAAAAGAAAAATGAGAACAAAAGTTAAGTAAGATGGAATCTGACAAAAGTCAGTCAGGGATGGAAGAGCCAAAGAGAGCAAGGCATGTCCTCCAGGTGGACACAGAATATCCTGCAGATAGACATGGGATACACTCCAAATAAATATGGGGTATTCTCTAGGTACACATAGGATATCGTCCAGATAGAAAGGGATATCCTCCAGGTAGACATGGGGATATCTTCCAGGTAGACATGAGATACCCTCCAGGTAGACATGTGAAATCCTCCAGGGAGACACGGGATATGCTCTAGGCAGACATGGACTATCCTCCTGGTGGACCCGAGATATCCTCCATATAGTCATAGGATATCCTCCAGGTAGACACGGGGCATCCTCCTGGTGGGCACAGGATATCCTCCAGGTAGACACGGGACATCCTCCTGGTGGGCACAGGATATCCTCCAGGTAGACACGGGATAGCCTCCATTGTTCTGGACTCTTAATCTTACTTGGACAACACGGTAAACACCAGCAGCACAGGGGCCAGAAGCTTCCCCACTTCTGACTGTGCTGCAAGTGCTGTGAGAGCTGATGCCCTGTGCAGAAGCAGGACTTTCCCTCATCACCTCCCCTAAGAGCGGTGGGCAGGGTGGAGAGGAGGGCGGAGGGATCTTCCCTGGAGAAGCAGGTGAGGGACTGCAGGAGCCAGGCTCCCTCCACCTGCTCCACCCAGTCGTGCAATGTGTGCAGTCACCATGGTGGCTCTCCTCCCACCTGCTACTGCAAAAAGCCACATCTGGGGAGACCTTAGAAGCCATGTGTTGGGCAGCTCGGACTTGGCTAACTTAGCTCCAGCTGACTGCGTGAACACCTGCCCCTTGCAGGGCCTGTGTGTGAGGAATCTCAGTCCATAACTACAGTGAGGGTTGCACTCATTAAAACAGGGCCTTTGTCCTCTCTGCCGCCTGATGCCCTCCCCCTTACAAGGACTGTTTCCAGCATGAAGCTCATACTGCCAAAGAAAACACATTTTGGGGCAAGTTTCTTCTACAGCTCACTGTAAGTTCATCTTATCTCACGCTGAGTGAGATCATTGAAAGGTTGGAAAATCAAACCACAACAGTTAATGGCAGAATTAGCAAGCAATCACACCTCAGTTCTCCACCAGATTCTGCTAAAATCTTGCCTTTCTTTACTCCTTCTCTGTCTTATGTTTTCAAAAATACCAATAGGCTTATTGAATTTTTTTGTAAGTAAGGCAGTAAAAGTTTTGTGCTAATCTTAGAGCATGAAATGTTATAAAGAATTATAGGAACACACATAAGTTGACGATTTCCCTGACATGTTTGAGGAATATAAACATGATTGTCCAGAATGATGGTGTCCTCAGAGGCCTAGACAGGGGTGGAGGGGACAAATATCAGCAGCCACATGCACGTGCACAGCTGGGCCACTCACAGTGATCCCAGAGTACGAGGGACCCAGGACCCACTGGAAAAGCAGTGTATTCAGGCTCGGAAACGATTCAGGCTTTACATGGGAGGGGCGCCGACACACGCTGAGTCCCGAGCCCTCCATGCCATCGGAAGGGAGCCAGCCACTGTATGGCTCACTTCTCTCAGGTCATTGCAGTATTCACATTCTCAGAGACGCAAAGCGACCCAGGGGTGCCAGGTCTGGGGAGACAGGCCGGTCTGGACTTGAGCTTTGTGAGCTGCAAGAGTGAGGTCAGCACGGCCAGGTGTGTGCACCTGATGCCAGGAACACACTTGATGCTCCGCATGGTCACTGCACGTCTCCCCCTGGGGCAGAGGTATTACTTAATTAACCTTTATCTGTCTTTATTTCTCCCATTTGGTGAGGAGCACGTGAAAGGAGAGCTCAAGAAGTGTGTGTTGGCTGACTGAATGAATAAATAACTAGCCGAGTCCAAGCTACTGCCCAAACTAAAGTCCCATCCTCTCAGCGTTGTCAGAAACCCTGCCTGAAGACAGATGAGTCACAGGCTCTTCCTAAATTTGCGCTTTTGTTTTGACTTTGTTTTGCTTTTGCAAGTCCAGAGTGACCAGGAAGTCAGAAAGCTGCATCCTGGGTGTGTTAGTCTCAAATACAGAGTGGCCTGGTGCCCAGAACCCCAGGACTGATCTGCTCCTCTACGCACATATATGTCCCTGCTTCCCCCTCGGGTGCCCCGACAGCCTCTCCCCGGCAACTCCGAGGAAGAGGGAGCTGCTGAGTGTAGGCCTTGGCCTGCCAGTGTGGGCCAGACAGGAAGGGGCTCAAGCACCTTGAGGTGCTCCCAGGCTGCCCTCCTGGAGACCCCTGCATATGGACCTCAGGCACAGCTCTGACCATGTCCTCAGTGCTGTGGGCGGGACGGAATCTCATCTTTGCTCTGGAGTTTTCTTCAGGTACAGTGACTCGTCCATCCCGAGTACAACACCCCTGTTTCCTGGCTGCCTCCAGATGTGTGATCTTGAGCTCTTCTACTTTCTCAGCTTTGTATTTCATACCCTCCTACCTTTTTGGACCCAGGGAAGCCAGCAAAGACTTGAAAACACCACAGAATTTAGTTCAAGTTTGGCAAACTATACCAAATGCCAAAAAAAATGAAACTGGTCTAACCTAAACTGCCATGTGTGTGACCGACAGGTGGGACACATTCTCAATGCTCCTTTCCACCTGGAAGAGCAAATCCGAGACACAGAGTGAGACGAGGCTGCTGCTCAGGTCTTGAGTTAGGAAAGGCTGTAAGAGTTGAAAAAATACTTAGTGAAGTGTATGTAATGTAAGGTTTGTGCAACCGAATACTAGAAATCCTCACTGTTCATAGGATTCCTTTGTCTGAAGAATTTGGCCAAGTGGGGACATGTGTTTGTCCTCATGCTTTGAGATTAAAGCATACAAAAACCAGGGAAAGCGCTCCCTGATTTTCCTGGAAATGATGCCTGGTTTGGATATGAGTGGAGATGCCTTGAAACTTTATGTGAAGTGCAAACATAAGGTCTCAGATGTTTATTATTTTTCTTTCCTTTTCTTCTGGTCTGCATTAGATGCTGAGATTTTTGTGGGATCAAGGGAGAGGCCGGTCCTGAATTTGGAAGAATTAGGAATCTGACCAAAAAATCTGTTTTGGTGCAATTCCCAGGAAGATTCAGAACCTGGAGAGGTGTATAACTTTGGCCGAGTTTGGAATAAACATCTCCAAAATCTCAGGCTTGTTTCCAAACTAAAATGAAACTTGAGGTCTGCACTCAAATTTCACTAGTTATTAAGATGAAGAGAAATCCCTTGTTTAAGCTGGATTACATAATTGATACTCATGCCATCATGGAAATAGATCTACTCACAAACTTCGTTCCTGTCTCTTCTGTAAGCCCAGCTGTCCAGGAGGAAAAGGTACACTCTCCCCTCCCCCGACAGAGTGTCTGGTGTTGTCACTTGAAGACGGCCAGGGTTTGATAATATCAGCGTGGAAAATCTGATACTGCTTCAGCACCGGATGGAGGTCGGAGAAAGGAACTTCTGTTATTGGACTGTGACTTACAAGACTCAGAAATGGATCAGGATGCAGCACTGTGCACAAGGCCAGACTTCCCAGCTGTAGACAGACACATGGGAATTATAAACATAAAATTAAAAATTAAATACAATGAGACATCGCCGAGCCAGGGGTTGTCCTTCCTTAGCTGGAGGAAGCACACCGAAGCAGGTGGCCATTCCCACCTGCCAAGGCACACCTGCACACCTGTATGACCTCCCACTTCTCCACTCTCAGACCAAGGCAGTAGCGTGAACTCACCTGCATCCACTCAGAAGCAAGATAAGATTTGGCATTCATACTTAACACCACTATAGCCCCTGCATTCAGAGATCTTTTCGTTTCAACCCCAGAACCTGAGATTATCTGCTCCCACACCTCCTGGGGGAGAGGGCTGGGCGTGCTCAGTACCATTCTTAGGTGTAGGGTCTATTAGCTTGCGATGTTATTTTGTGACTCATAGCTCTAGGAGAGGTCATGTGCCCTGATCACACAACACTCTGTGATCATTCGGCCTCTGTATGAGGAAGACACTCTGGAGACCTAGACTACCTTGCTTCAGAAAAGAGGCTTTGGGGTCTGAGAGTCATCCTCTTCCCTACCCAGGTGAGTGGGGTTGGTGTGACCATGCACGCCAGGTTTGTATGTGATCAGCAATCAACCATGAAGAACTGGACTTCCTTTGTTTCATTGTTTGGACAAACAAATGTTTTCATCTTTACTTAGCTGTAGTCTGGAAGCTACTTAATGTAGCAAAGTTTCAGAAAATTGAAAAAGAGAAAGTGAATTGGGAATGACCATTCCATTACCTCCATTGATAGAACAGGAGAGTTAAAACATAATAAATGCAAAACATTGATATAATAAGAGTAAAGAGAATTTTTTTGATGTTTAATTCACTTCTTTGAAGATCTTCAAAAATTTAAATGTCTTATACAAAGACAGACAAAAGGATAAATTGGCCACCTTTCTAAGGTGAGTTGTGACATAACCTTTGTGATTAAAGTACCTTAACTGAAATGTGAACTAGTGAAGTGTCTCAAAGGGATCCTCACACTCAGCTCCCAAATGACAGCCAGATAAAACTCAACTGATTAGAAACCCACTAGTGGGTATAATTAATGTGCAACAAGAAAAAAATTAACAATATTCAATTGATCAAAGAATAAAAATGTAAGGAAAAGAAAAATCTGTATGTTGGCCCTCTCAGGGGGCCCAAGGGAGTGTCGAGGGTGAAGTCCCAAAGTTAAAGAACACACATGTGCAAGGCATGGACAACCACAGCCGGAAGCCTGAAGCAGAGCAAAAGCACAAGAGCCCCTGTGTGTCTAGTGCATAATTCTCACATAAGTTGTTACCCTGTGTTTACATTCCTGCACAGGGCCATAACCGGTGCATGCCTTTTTACCTACACTAAGTCATGGTTGTACAACTGTACCCCCTGTGCACTTGCACTAGAGAAGCTAGGTCACGTCCTCAGATGTCCTTAGAGGTCCCTGAGCTTTGAATCCGTCTGTCTCTCCCCACACTGTGAGAAGCACTGGAAACCAGCAGTGAGTGTCTGAAAGCAGAGTTTGCTCAGCCAGGGGGGGCGGGTGGGGGCCTGCAGGGCCAGCAGGCAGACACTTCACTTCGCCGGCACAGCTCTGGCTTCAGGCTTCACTGCCTGACAGGAGCCACCCTCAGCCACTGCTCCTGATAGCCATATTTGACTTTTTGCCCCCAGCAGCAGGAGGCTGCGTCTCTCCTCTGGACCCTACACACCTGCGGGTGGTGCCTGCACTCATCGAGGGCCTGCTGCTCTCTCTGGGGCTGCAAGCGGCCAGGACCCTCTGCTTGACTTCCCTGAGCATCTCCCGTAAACCCTGGCTCAAGGTCTGAGTCTCTAGACCAGCTCTGCTACAGACCCACATGTTCTGTTAGCGCACCGCACCGGTGAGTGCAGCAGGCTGGGGAGCAGCTCACAGAAGCAGCTGTTCACCCATGAGAGTGCCAGGCCCGAGGATAAGGCTCCCCCCATGAGTCAGGAGAGGGCTTTCTTGTGTGGTACTGGGGACTGAACTCAGGCTTTCATGCTGAGCTATAACCCCAGGGCTGCTTCCCTTTTTAGGGTCTTGCTAAGTCATTAAGTAGGTCAGGCTGGGTACATTTACAATCCTCCTGCTTCAGCCTCCTAGAGCACTGGGGTTAGAGGCATGGGTGGCCATGCTTGGCTAGGAGAGGACTTTTTGTTTCTAGTCCATTTGTGAATTTTCTTTCTCCCCAGACTCCTAGAGAAAAGGCAAAGATTCCCAAAACAGCATTTGTACCAAGGACCATCAACCAGCATCCATCACACCGGCTGTGTCACCTGCTGCAGAAATGGCGCCCCAGGGAGGCTGGGTGGCGTCAGAAGGGGTGCGCCAGGGAGGTCTGTGAGGAGGAAGAGGGATGGAGCCACTCCGGACACCCTGGGAGGAAGCCCTCCAGTGGGTGGGCCAGGGCGCTGCTGGGCTGGTGACTGCACTTCCTGTTGTTGTACAGGACCGTGCCCACGACTCTGCCCTGAAGCCTGGGGTGTGAGAATGCCAGCATCAAGGGGCCGAGGTCTGGAGGAGCACTCTGGGTGCGTCCCACAGCTCCCAGCGAGACCCTCCCGGGAGGCTGCAGCAGCTGCTTCGCTGCCAGCGCCCTCTCCCCGTCACACACGTTCGGCAGTCGGACTGGCTTCTGACAGTTTCCTGCTGTAAACGTGTGTTGCTAATCTGCCAGAGCACCCCTGGGCGTAGGCTAGCCCTCACCCTAACCCAAAGCACCTTTCAAGTGCAGACGCCTCCACAAACCCTCATCACATCAGGCCCCGCTGGTCTCTCCAACTTGGATTTCCAAGGGTTGCAGAGTGCCTCTGTAGACCCAAGAGCTGCCCTGCAGGGAAACTAAACTCTTCTTTGATAATGACAGCTTTTCAGTGCCTTGTAGAAAACTTTTGTGTTGACCACCAATGCTTCTCCTGCATTATGTTGATTGGATGAGAAAAATACACAGCTTACCTTATTTGAAATGTTCAAAATTCTACTTCACATGTAGAGGACACTAAAGTGGTTCAAAATCTGCATTAGAAACAGTGAGGTGTCATGTTCATAAGCTACTTCAAGAGAAAGTGAAACTGTCTAAATCCAACTTCTTACAAATAGGCTGGTGTTACCTCTACGAATCCCACTGACCAACAAGCCTTTGCCTGTCAATTAAACCCATCTGATTCATAATTTATGAACCTCTGGTAAAGAGATATTATTACTGAAGTCAAAGTCTGCTGACATGGTAATGCAGGTTGACATTTATCTTGTCATTTTTTTCTCCAAATCTTTTTTATCTCAGCCAAACAGAGTAGAGGAGGCTGCTGTGTTGGAGGGAAGCACGGCCCCGCCCTGCGGCTGAGGAGCTGGCGTAGGGACCAGGCTCCCCAGCGCTCCCCTCACAGAACCAGCTCGCTGCTCCTCGGGACTGACACCAGAGGCTTCTTCAGGAGCACTTCTTTTACTGACTTCCTCGACTTATAGCGAAGAACTATCCACAGCTGCCTGGATAACCGTGGCTTATTGTCTGTAACACAGCAGGATGCTTCAGAGGGGTGGGTTTGCAAACAAGCATGCCTACCCAGGGAAGATGGATGGAGACATAAAGCCAAGTGGACTCTCCCGGCCTCCGTAAATGAGCTCATTCTACTTGGAGACAGCAGGGGTTTTGTTCAGATCCACCCAAGACTTGCTTAGCTGTTAGTTTGTCCTGGGTAATTAATGTCCCCGTGGCTACCTGCCTGACCCGAAGGATGGGACAAGTCTCGTCCACTATCAGTCAGGGTGGGGGAAGTCTCTCTGGGAAAGGAGGCTTCCTTTGCACATCACATCTGCGCACCTGAGCAACCACCCAGAAAGGAGACCACTCGGATCTCGATAATCAAGCCCTCTCCAGATTCCACACTTCACCAAGTGACTGGCATTGTCGTATTTCAGAAAATTGAATTCAGCTTTATGAAACATATGTTTAAAAGCTGTACACTTTCAATAATTACGCTATAACATCCCTGTTTTTATGCAAAGCTAACTAGATATTGTCATATTAAAATAGCAAATCCAATTCATTTCTTATGAAACACATGTTTAAAAAAAATAAAAGGAACACTTTAATTATTTCAGGAGTGTTCGGCCAGCTCGCCAGCCGACTGCATATTGCATTTGTTTAAAACTCAATCATGCAAAATGAAGACTCGATTTGAAAAATTTTAATAAAGATAACCAGCCTATCATGCTATCATTTGAATGCTAATCGGCACTCCCACTCCGCGGAGGGAGCCGGTGTCAACTTGGCTGGAGGCTCTTTATTCCGCAATAAAAACATTTACATTCTAATGATTTTATTAAAGCGCCGGAGCTGTCAGGAGCCCCAGATGACTCTCGGCAAACTCTATCAGTTATCAACTCATATTGCCTTTATCAAAACCACCCAGTGGCGAGCCCACCGCCACAATGAGACGGCTGCTGCTCACAGAGCGGGTATTTAATCATTTCTTCTCCAGCATTGTTCTACTTACAGAGCATAAATAAGAGCTTCAAATAACCCCAGAGTGCTCCTGACAGTGGGACAGAGGACCGGCTCTATTTATCTTCCTCTCACTCCCACCCACCTTTTATTTTGTTGTTGTTGCTGTCACTTAATTTTTTTCTTCTTCTTCTTTTTCATTCCCTACTCCTATCACCCTGCAGCAGCCCTGGCTCCTTCTTCACCCAGAGCAGCGGGGCTCTGAGAGAGCAAAGCAGAGAGGCGACCCTGCTGGTGGTGTGGAAATGATAGGGTGGCCTCTGGGGACAGGCAATGGGGACACCAGGAGACAGGGACTTCGGGAGGGGGGCTGCAGTCTTTGTGTTGGTCCCAGGGCAGCGACCACTGCAGAGGGGAGGGAGGAGGGCAAGGCCGCCTTTCCTTCTTTTCACCTCTCTGCTTGAAAAGGTAACATTCAACTTGAAGTTTGGGTCAGTAGGGAGAACTGTGTGCATTCACGTGAAAAATTAGTCTCCTGTCTCATTATTCCACCCTTCCAGAAGCAAAGCAGGAAATTCTGAATGAAGGCAGGGAAGCCTTTCGGGAAGGCCGTGGACCTGGAGGCCCGTGTCAGAACTGTGCAGAAATAGCCCCTGCTCTGCCATACTTCGGAAACGAGTCTCTTCGGCTCAGGAAGCATGTCTCTGTCCCGTACCCTGCTTGTCTCTTTTATCTTCAGGTGTCTCTGGAAATCTCCCCAGCCCATAGGGCTCCTTTCCCCATCCTGGGCAGTTCTGGAGCGTGGAGATGGGGGTGAAGGTGGGCGGAGCAGGGCACCCCTGCCGGGCACCCAGGATGCACAGGGGCTGTTTGGGTGGGCAGTGACAGCTGGGGCGACACACTGGATTCACATTCACTGCTGACTGGGATCCACTGTCCGGAAACCACCTCAGGACACTGCACTGGGGTCAAAGCCAGGAGGGACTCCATAGCTCCTGGGGACCTGGGCTCTGAACCACGCAGCCCTTCCTTCCAATGAGCACCTCTTTACCTGGCCACAGCAGAAAAACCTGTTAATGAAACTCCAGATCCATGCAAAACCCAGCCAGAAGGCCTGCATCACCTCTGTGCAGTGTCCCTGGGTAAACTCTGCAGAAAAAGCATCGTGCCCGGACTTGAAAGTCAGAACTTCCTGCCTTGGGACCACCCTGAGTCCCATTCCTCTTCTCCGTACCTGGACCAGAGGGCTCAGGTCACCACCAGGAGCTCATGTGGACCCAGCCCATCAGTCTGGACATCCCTGTCATCTCCATGGGCTGACACCCAGGCCAGCCACAGTCAATGACAGAAAGTGGTGCCTGCTGGCATCTGAGACCTGGGTGCCCAGGTAGGAAGAGCCGCCAACCTGCAGCCTCTATCATCCAGCCGGGACAGAACTGTCCAGACAGAGCTGGTAGCTTTCAGCCACTGCAGAGAGAGCCTTGGACACAGGACAGCTTGTGTCTTTCCACTGGTGTCCCACAGCTCTGACCTGTAGGTGGGAGGGAAGACTGGGTGTGTGCAAGCCCCAAACATGGTCGTCAAAGTGAGTAACCAGTGAGGACAACTCTGCAGGGAATGTGGCCAGAGCCCTGTGCAAGGCCCCGGCAGGGCCCAATTAAACCTCAACAGCATCATTTGCTCAGAAAATATTCACAAAGGCTTCACAGATACCTCTGCCTCCATTCAAATCTTGACTTTAAAAGAAAGTTGGAGAATCAACAGGGACAGAAAGCAAACAAAATGCTATGAACCAAAATACTTTCAGAAAGCATATCCTCCCAGGAGCCAGAGGATGGAGGGGAGCCCCCAAAGAGCAGCGGGGCAGAGGGTGTTGGCTGGGCACTGTGCTTGGCGTTTAGGGCTTCGTGGCCATGTGCAGCCCCTCTGCCTGCCTCAGCTCCACCCCCCTGCCCCGCCATGAGGATGACGGAGCTCACCAGAGGTGTGATGTCCAGCCAGCTAACGGTGCAGAAAGGAAGCTGCCTTCCACAGCACAAGGTGTCATAAAGTTAGGTGTCATCAACTTCGCTGAGACAACCACGCTGAACTCTGCCACGGCTCCCAGCCCAGCTTCTGTGTGTGCACCGTGCTGCTCGCCTGCCTCTTCGCCACCCCAGGGGAAAGGGTGCTGTCCAGCCAGGGCCAGCAGGAGCCCAGGAAGGGGCCTATACACAGTGGCGGCGCTGGAGGCTGGGCCCTGCTCCTCTCTGCTGTTACCACAGTGCAGATAGCCAGCAGAGGCACGTCCCCCAGACCGCTCGGGCTGACGGTGACAGAGCTGACAAGGGACGATTAAAAATGAGGGGATCTGGAGTCCTCCTTCTGAGGGTTGTGGTGGGTTACCCAGTGGGCACCTTGTGACTCGGCTGGCTTGAGTCAGCGCACTGCTGGGTGTGGAGGGCAGTGAGGACCGCTGCCAGCAGCTTAGGAGCAGAGCTGGAGGAAAATGGTGCTGTTGATTTTCTCGGAGAAGCCTGTCATATCGGTTCTCCTGATATGAACTCAGCTGTTCTCATCTTCAGAGGAGCTCGGGTCCTCGCCATTGGTGAAGTTGTCCGGGCTCTCTTTGGGGGTCTTCACCTTGAACGTCACTCGCTGGCTCCAGTGCGGATCCCTCAGCCTGCTGGCACAGATCCGTCACCCTGCTGTGCAGACTTTCTAGCTTCTACTGCTGACCTTTGGGGCTTCCCAGGGCAGATCCTTGATACAGACTTTCACGAGACATTGTCCTGGGCTCCAGGCCTCCAGCTGGACTCGTGCAGGACATTGCAGTGGGATCCAGGCCCTCGGCTGGATTCTTTGAGTCTCTAGTGTATGGACAGTTCTCTTTCATTCTTACGCATTTGACTTGTTGGATGAATATTGTAAAATAATCCTGTAAATCGTGTCCTATATAAAATCTATTCCCTTGCAAATCCCGAACAAGAGTTTTCTCCAGATGTGATAAAAAACATGGTGCACACTGCTGTCACGTGCCACGCAACAGAAAGGCAACTCATAAACACCAGCGCACGTCCTCACCCACTGTGCCCACCAGATCTGACACTGCAACGTGCGGCTTTTCCTCAGTCAGGATGACAGACAGAGGTTAACGTTCGAGTGCATTCAGGACATCAGGCAGCCTCGGCAGTGCGGCTAAAGACACTCAGGACAGAGGACTCCGGCGCGGCTTCAGACATTGGCGAGAACAGCGGGGTGAGGGGGTTTCGAGTGAAGGAGAGGACCCTGAGGGTAGCTGATGGTAATGTGTCTTTCAAGGTAATTATTAAAAATTTCACTGTCCTTTTCAGTCACACTTACATCTGTCACTGTGGGGTGAGTCCACAGGAGACCTGCTCCCTGACTCCCCTTGTCCTAGCAGGCCCTGGACTTGGGCTCTGTCACCCAGCACAGAGAAGCCAGGTTGATGTCATGGGTTTCCGCACGGTATGAGCCTCAGCGGTGTGGCCCACCTTCCAGGGCCAGGCCGGGGTGCAGTTTCACTTCAGGTCCTGCTTCAGAGAGCTCTTGGGAGTTGGGCACATTTTTCATGCTGTTTTCCTGTGGCAAGGCAGGCCTCCATCCTCCCCTGGGAGACTCAGGCGCCGCAGAAGCAGCCCTGACCTGAGGTGAGCTGGCAGGAGGTCCCAGAACCTGACCGCCTTCAGCACTACGACCCCTGAGCCCTGAGTGTCTGATCACCTTCAGCACGGTGACCACTGTGCCTGTGGCCTTGTGCCTTGTAGTTAATGGTCAGAAATCACCAAGGAAGTAAACCCTGTGATACAGCAGCCACTGGGAGATGGGGTCTGTCGGTGTCGCCTTATGACCACCTACTCTTTTGGTATCTTTTCTGAAATCTTGCATTTTTTTTTATAGCTCGACTTTGGGTCTGGCCTTTTATTACTTTAAAAATATTGCTTTGCCTATGTCAAGACAAAAGATAAATATCTATGCCTAGTCAGTTTGTTATTTGTATATTTTCTTCAAGGAGTCAAATATCAGCTCACACTGAAAACAGATATCCAAGCTCGTGCTGAAAAGGTATTTGAATATTATAGCGTTATGCATTTATACATCTCCGTGGGAAGGTTCTGAGCCTGCACGGGCTGTACCTGGCTCCTCCCCAGGGGCAGGAGCTGGAATGGAGAGAGGTGGAAGGGTCCCTTCTTCTCTTTGTCCAGCACCGGGGCTATGGAGGCTTGGGATCCACTCCAGTGTATAGTCTCAGTTTTGAAGTTCTTGTTGTTAGATAAAGACAAAGTAAAAGCCATTCTAGACACAGGCTAGAGTGCACATCACCACAGGGCACAACGTTCTGAGAGTGCAGGGGGCTAAGACAGGGTCTTCGGCCTGTGCCTGAGTCTGTTCTGCTCACCTGCTTTCCACCCGTGTGTCCCTCTGCCTTTAGTCTACAGACGTCTCACTTGCACACTTGTCCATCTAGCTGCATGTCCCTCTTTTTATTGATGTCTTCCTCTCT